>KK120149.1:279601-326417 GCA_000611955.2 Stegodyphus mimosarum | reverse complement strand
TAAAAAAAAAAAAACGGTTTTCACAGACAATTCAGTATTTCTTATTCAATTAATTCAGTTCTCACTTCGCAACAAGGCAAAAATACATAAAAACTCAAAATATCTATATTAAAAATTACGAAGTAAATCTTAAACACTTTACTCGAATAAATTCCAGAACAGATTAAGCATGATTTAATTCACAATAATAACAGAAGGCGTTATCTTTGTTTTTGTGAAGCTTAGTTTCCTCTAGATTGGCAACAAATCCACTGTTCTCCTAAGTTTCAAATGTAAACAAATATGGCTGCCATGGGAAAATGATTACGCTTAGCCGCACTTAAACAACTTTCAAATTGTTGATAATTCTACAAATCTTGCATGCAGATTTACTAAAGGCATAAAAACCTTAACCACATAATTCAATCATTTTTAAAGCAAAAAAATGTACAATTTGCCAACATATAAGAATAAAAAACTGAACTCACTGAGCCGAGTAACAGAGTGGATATACATATATTTATATACTTTTGGTGCTGCCGATTGCAACTAAAATAGGAGGTGCACCTCTACATGTTATAGCAGTCCTATAATCAAAATTTCAAGGTTCTGAGGCTATTCGTTTTTCAGTTATGCGAGATACATGCATACGTACGTACGTACACACAAACGCTACGAAAAAATCTCTTCAGAATCCAGTTTAAATCAGTTTTATAATTTCTTGGGGGAAAAAGAGTCCTTTATTCTGCCCTTATGTACGGATGTCACGCAAAAACATCGTTAAATTGCATTCGAAAGCGGTCGAAATAGATATTTTCGTTGAAATATGATACCCGAACTATTTCGCGATTATAATACTTCCTTTTTACTTCGTACAGGAAAATAAAAATAGCAGAGAAACTTGCAAAAAACATGATAGAAAAGCGATAGAGACCATAGGGTTCTGACATGGGCAGCTAATGAGCGCGCTGTCATAAAACGACATCGGAGGCTGCTTGCTCATGCTCCATAATGAATTTATTGTGTTAAGGGCTAGCTTTTTATAGTGCTTCTCTTGCAGTAGTTTTAAACTTGGAAATACTGCAAAATATACTGTAGGGACTGTATCAGTATATTTTGATTCGTAGTATTTCTCGTACCGTAAAAACATTTTCATGAAGATGAACTAAAATATAGCACTGAAAGTTAAATTAAATTATTACAATTTATGTCATAAGAATGACGTTATATTGTTACAAGGACGAGAAAATTAAAATTTCTTACGACCTACCAGTAGTTAACAACGTACTGTCGTAAGCCCTTTTTGCATAGAAAATAACTGCCTGTTCCTTTCCTATAGATCAAATCAAGAGCATCCGTTTTGACTCCATAAGTGTTTTTTAGAAATATTAAATAATCCTGATAATACTGTGTCGCATTTTCTAAGAGACGGGAAATATGATACCTATATACCGGTGAATCCATTAATGTTTAAAGTTCCATTTGATTAATCGAATTATTATTTTTATTGCATCAAATATAATTAAAAAGTAAAATGCATTACTATTAACAGAGGTGATTTACTATTATTCTTATAACCTACGAGTATGTTATTTGTTACTTTTTCATTGTTCATTTTTCATGCATGCTAAATTTTAAATAGAATATTTATGGCAGTGCAAATAAAACTTAAAAAGCACGTGTATAGAAGAGAGAAAATTCGAAATTAACTGATTTTATAAATCAATAAATAATCAATAGATATTTAAAATGCTAATTAAAATCGATTAACTCAAAGCTAACTAACTAAATTACTAGAAAGTTGTAAATAAAAATGATTAACATTAAGTACTCCTCTGAAAGAATAAAAATATTTTGCAAATTTTTGCTTTTATACAAAGTTAAAAAGACATTTATCAGAAATATTTAGTTTCTAAAAAAACCATTGAAAAAAAGAGATACAAATATAATTTATTTATGTATTATTTCTTATAGTTAATTTTGTGTTTTTTTTTATAACTTTGAAAGAAGTGAAAATATTTTTCATTAACTTGTATTTCATAAACTAACTGGCCTTGGACAAAAAACATAACCATCCGTCGAGCCGGAGTCGAACCAGCGACCTATGGATACCTGTTATAACCACCTACAGTCCACCGCTCTGCCAACTGAGCTATCGACGGAACAGTTACACAGCTCTTTTTAACAAATTCAACACCGGTTTTGAGCATTGAAACACAAAATTGATCTACTTTTATGCTCTAAATCGCAAACAAGGAAGGCTCAGTTGCAGTGAAGTTTTCATTCGCTTTCGCTTTTAAAACCTCTGAGGTTTTAAGCTGTTGAAAAAAATGTTTGTTGCATTATATATTAAAACAGTTCTAAATGCTGTTAACAACAGTTCTTGCATTATACATTAAAACAGTTCTTGCATTATATATTAAAACAGTTCTAAACTTCAAACAAGAAGACAGCTAAACTCCCACTGTTGTTGTTTCTATAAAATAGTGGCCTGAATGGTTAAAGTATAGAAATGGATCCCCAACTCTAAATTAGCGATGAATTTCAATTTCTTGTGACCTAAATAATTGCTTTTTTTTTCTCCTTTCCTATTTTCATTCTCATTTTCTATTTCCCTTTTAATACGAGCTTCTCTTACGCGTTAAAAAGCTGATTGGTTTTAATGGTTTGTGCAAACATTTCAGAGCCATTTTCTTAAATTTTGCAGCATATCACCATCGCATATCCATTTCTTAGCGTTTTCTGTTGGCATTTCTTTGCCACTGAGATTTTACTTTTTGCTTTTTTGTAGGAGCATGAAGTTGGAACAAATCTAATAAAGAATGAGATGAATGAATTAGTTTCTTCCGTATTTAAATTAATCACTCATAAAGCATTTTTAAAACGCAACGATCATTTATTAAAAGATAAATTGTACTCATAACGTATTAGTCCTCCACGTAACTTATTTTTAAACGTACTTATCGTAAGAGATGCTCTTACTGCATCGTATATGGATCATACATCTTTCTTGAATGTAAATAGAACAACATCCAGGATTAGCTGTAACTATTTCTCAATAGATATTCTGTCTAATAAGAATAAAGAATTTACAGCCATTACTTAACAAGTGTATAAGCACTAAAATAACTGTAAGAGATTGGTGGAAATTTTGTTTAAGTTTGTTTAAGAAGTTTATGTGAACGCATGTTCGAAAAAGAATGAAATCGTTGGCGAACCCGGTGTCACTGTAGGGACTGTTTAGAGTGAATCTGGTAAGAGCAAAATATACCAAGGGTGAGTAGTTTGTTTTGTTTTCACTTTCACGAGAAAAATGGACTGTAAACACTAATAAATAACCACTCTAACATAGTATCACTTTTAATATGAAGTAAGCCGTCCACATGACGACTGAACACTTGAATATTTTCCACTAAAGTAAACACAATAGCATTTTCTTACACTATTAACCACCATAAGCACATCACGTTTTTTCAATACACACTCTATATATATATAAAAAAGAAAAAAAAAAAAAGAATTTCTTGATATCATGACGACATATAACATCACACGGCGGTAAAGCCATCTGTTGCAGTCTGGATACACTAAAATTCTTGAGGTATTAAAAAAAGTAAACAGTGAGCGCAAAATGTTTGTTGGTATAGCACAACTCCAATTATCCGAACACCGACTATCCGAATCGCTTTCAGAACTTCAGCATTTCTCATAATCAACTTAATAAGAGAAGGAAAGGGAGGAAAAGGAAAAAGAAGCTTAAGAAAAGAAAAGGGAAGAGACAGGAGAAGATGAGGATGACGTGTCACTTGAGGAATTAAGAAACATTCTTTTGAAAATTCCTGTATGTTCAGAAGTGAGTGCTGAGTATACAGCAGAATGGATGATGTGTGATTCGTCAGACCCTGTGTTTCAAATTCTAAATGATGGTAAACTTATTGTAAGTGTGAGAGAAGAATGTTTAGAGGAAGAAGATGACTTTAATGTCGAAGCAGACGCGAGACCATCAGCTAGTGAAGCGTTTGCAGACCATGAAACTGCGTTGAAGTGGATGGAGCGTCAGCTCGAGTGTGCCCACGAACAACTTCTCCCTGTCGAGCAGATACGAGACTTGGCTGCCTGGAAACAGATGAAGACAGTCAAACAACTTATTTTGTACTAGATGTTCAGCAAGCAATGGCTTAGCACTTGTAAGTACGTTATTTAACATGTACGTAAAAGTGTTGCCCTTTAATTTCAACTAATTAAAAACCCTTTTTCTTTAAAAATATTTTTTTCTGCCATTTTCAACATACAGTAATTAATTAAAGTGTACGTAGACCCTTTCTTCGGAAAAAATCCAATTATCTGAATTTTTGATTATTTGAATGGGGTCCGGTCCCAACTGATTCGAATAATTGGAGTTCTACTGCACTAAGAAAGTAGCTTTTTTTCGTCTTTCTTGTACGAAACAAAGGAAGTATTGTAATAGGGAAAATTTCGGGTATCATATTTCAACGAAATATCCATTTTGACCATTGCCGAATCTAGTTAGACGATTTCCTTTTGAGTAACATTTGTACCTACGGACAAAATTAAGGTCTCTTCTTTCGAAAAGTGATTTTAAAATGGATTCAGAAGACATCTGTTTTCGTGACATATGTACGTATGTATCTCGCATAACTCAAATACGATTAGACGTACAACTTTGAAATTTTGCATATGGGACTGTTATAAGATCTCGTTATCGGTGTTGCATTTTCTGTGTCAGGCAGTGTAGTTAATGTGCTGGAATCAAGGAATCGCTGTGCCAAATATTTCGATACAAGCATCAGTACTCTTTTTTTTTCTTATGCAAAGAGCTTTGTTGACACCCGTTTTATCTTCCAAGCTGTGAGGCACTTCTAGAATGCATTGATTTGCACCTGTTTAGTGAAATATTGAGATTTCATACATTAGTTTCCAAAGTAATGTTGTCAAGTCTGTCATAGATTGCGTCAATATTACTATGACATCAAAATGTTTTTTTACTAGTCTTTAAGCCAAATACATTTCCTTAATTAAAATGTGAAGTAAGTATACTTTTCTTCCACTCATTAAAAGGTGAACATAATTTAAATGGTGGTTTTACCAAACATTATGAAATGACTACAATCGCCGGAACTTAAAATAATGAAAAAAATATTATCACAGTTTAATTTCCTTGCAGTTTATACTAATAAAAATACTTTTTTTTATTTCTCGCACAGGAACTGTGTCCTTTTCTGAAGACAACCAGGTTACCATGTCTTTCCACTCTGATAATGAAACTCGTGGCCTTGGCTACATGGTTACAGTTGTCCAGCAGGACTGCCCGCTTCCTACATGCGACGCTACATTCAAAGACGAGGATTTTGTTATGTCTTCTCCGAACTATCCGCTGCCATACGATAATGGACGAACCTGCACATACACCATTCATAAGTCACACCCATCCGTCTGCAGGTTGCTGATGAAAGTAAAAAGCTTCGATGTGGAGGAAGATCCACATTGCCAGTCCGACTTCTTGCTTGTCAACAACGATCGACTCTGTGGTGTTATGTCAGAAGGGCAAATATGTAAGAATGCTTTTTAAGAATTTGATATTTAATATTTAACATACTGTAGAAAGATGAAGAATGTTCAGAGAATATTATTTAAAAAAAAGCCATCTTTATCGAAGCAAAAATTATGAAATTATAGTTTTTTGAAGTAATCCTTGCATATCTCAAATCCAATGCAGCTTTTCAAATTTTTTCTTAACCTCTACATAAAGTCAGTAACTCAAAAAACGTTTAAACTTCAGAAGTAAAAACTTTTTAATGTATGCTTTTTTTTTGTATATATTTTTTACATTTCGTAACCCCAAAATATATTAAAGCTTCCATTAAAACTCAAAACATTTTTAAACGAAAGAAAAATTAATAAAACTTTTTTCATGCTGATTATAATGATTACATTTATTAAAGGAAATGAAAAAAAATATCTTTATTGAGGAGTTACCACTTCAAACTACTTGGAAGGCCTACATAGTTAGAGTTACATAAGGCCGGATACAGTTACATAGGGATCAGACTAGTTACGTAGGTATAGGATCAAAATGTCGTGAAATGGTCGCCAAGTTTGGCGACACAAATCAGTGGCAAAAAATAATCGCCTGCTTGGAATTATTTCGCTAATTTGACGAGATAGCCATTTACGTCAATGTGAAATGGGCTTACCCCTGCAACCCTGTTTTTCTGGCGATTCTTCGCACTCATGAGGCTTTCAAATTACAGTATACAAGAGAAAATACAATTTACATAAAATTTCACTAAAATCATTTACATAGATTCAAAATTCCTAATACAAGTTTATAGCCGTTCCTCAATAAACACGAACGCCGGCTAGCTTTAAAAGTATTTATTAACAGAGCACACAGGAACGGGTACAAGGAAATATACATAAATATTTAACATACAACGGAACATCAAACATTCGAATTACAGACATCTACTATATGACAACCTAAGGTCATCGCGGCTGGAAGTCGACTGTCTTAGACTGTTCGTCTTCGCCACTCGGTGGCGTTCAATATAATTCGGTTACGGTTCAATAGTTCTATTACAAGTTTAGATTTCAATAGTAAGCCCACTGAAACGTCAAATAAGGTTATTTTGAGCTTCATTTGTGAATACTGACAGCGGTATAGTGCTTGTTAAATCTGATGAGTCTGTTATGAAAATATTTATGAGCGTTAACAGTGGAATGTAACAATGGTCAACAAACGTGAATTTAACAGTGTAATTCAACTTGAAGTTGTTTTATTCAAACACGTATGAAGCGAAGAAAATAAAAATTTAAATATTTCCAATTTTTTCCTCCTCATCAGATTCTTTTAAAGCTTGAAATTTTGTATCATATCTATGAATATTCTGTTACTAATTTGCCTAAGAACTGCACAAAAATGCACGCTACGAACATTCTTACAGCCATTTAAAAATTTTTTTTTTTTGTTTTTCCATTACAGTCCCTAATTTGTATAAGCTTCCCGTGTTTTACAGCACATTGCAAGATATCCCGGACGTGTAATGGCAAACTGCACATTGAGTTGATCAGTGTTACTGAATTTCGCTTACTGCGCATGCTCTGTGGTGTACCGTTGGCGTGGGAGGAAATGCTGGCGACTAAGCAACCCTACAGAAGCTTATTCCTAAAGTTAGGTCTTACCGACTGTTTACAATTGTAGTGTTACGGAAATTTTTTTGTGTTTATTTTATTTGCTTCTGTTTCATTTCATTTTGGTTTATTTTGTTCATAAACGTTATATTTAATATAAATTATTTCTAATAATTTCTTTGACTTAATTGTAATATTCGATTGCTTTTATTCCTCAGAAGTATAACCAATAAACAATCAGCTAATATATCTTGTAATGTTTCCTGTTTTGTAATCCTTCTAGAACGAAAATTTGTGTAGTTTACAATCAATACTTACATCCCAAGTAATGAAGCAACTTACAACCTAACGAGTTTTAAAATCCAGAACTATTTACGATAACAAAGAACAGATAACAGAATATCAACCATATACTGAATTTATCTTTTTTCGAAATTACGCCAAAGTCGTAATTGCGCCAAATTTCTCTGGGCATGCGCAGTATGTGAAATTCGTTTAACATTGATCAACTGAATGTGCGGTCTGCCATTACGAATCCCGGATACGTTCAATTAGGTTCAGATACGGCGATTTCAACTGCCATGACAAGATTTAAAATTTTAGATTAATATTCCTACAATTATAATTTGGCGTTTCTAGACTCTTGGGGCTGCACATTATTCTGTTAAAAGTGACACAGTGCATGAATGTATATAATTGTTTGCATGGTAGTGTAAATCTGTTGAAGACGTTTTGTAAGTGAAAAAGAGATCCCATTAAAGGTTAGCTAAACAAAGCTGATATCATTGCGGGAGCTACTAAAGCCTGTGTGTTATAGTTTTGACTTGTGGCATCATAAATCGATGTAGTTCCCCCCCCCTTGAAAAAGCGTTCCTACCATTTGTCTGAGACCATTCGAAACGAGATTGATCATAACGTGCTACTCACTTAAAAGTCCCTAAGAATCCTATTCGAAACCGGATGAGCTGCATCCTGTATTCATTCTTCAGGAGTACTCAGGCTGGTTGTTGGCTCCTAAGGCTCGTATAATGAACAGAACGCTTCTCAGTCTTCTTGACACCTACCATTGAATTTGTGTGTTATTTCTGGCAACGTCGTACTCCTTTTGCAACAAAGTTTCCTGGCAACGGATTCTAGTTAAGTTCATGCATTTTACAGTCAAACTCCGTTCATAAGTTCAAAATTTTGCAAGAATTCTTACAGTCACGGTACACTTTTGAAATTATCATATGTGAAAATCCAAACTTTATCTCTATCTCCGAAATGCTCTGACACACTTCACGAGTTATTAGAAAGCATTAAAAATCACCACAAAAACTTACCATTATGAGGATGGAAATAAATTTAGAAGCTTCCGCAAATGAATAAAGCTTTATACAGTCACTCGTAGAAGCAACATTGACGCGCATTGGCAACTTGCTATGTATTCTACCCAAGCTCAACAGTATTAGTTTTTTTGGCACTTCAGTGTAATTAATTTAACGTATTTTGCACAAGAGAAACATAACTAGACAGAAGCATTAACATGCTTTCCATGCGTAAGATGCACAAAAGCAAACAAATATAATGAACATTCTAAAAATACGAATCTGCCATAAAATAACACGTGAAGTTAAAAACTTTCTCCTTATTTAAAACAATAAAATGAGAATCGCAAACATTTTGAAGTAATGAAGTATATCTTAGCAGCGCACAGATTGAATAATAAGGCCATTCATCACCAAAAATTGTAAATTTATATTAAAATATTTGATGTGGATACCCCATATGACTTCCTTGTACGGCCTATTAAATTATACACATTTTTTTTGCGGCACTTCATTTATTTCCTCGAATTTCATTAGAGATATATTTTTAATTCAGTCAATTCAGTTCTCAGTTCGCGACACTGCAGAAATACATAAAAACTCAATCTTCATTAAAAACTGTAAAATACAGGAAAACCCTAAACCTCCAAATACAGCTAAAAACATTAATAAATTGTTACAGTTAAAATTATAGTTTCGACGCCAAAACTAGCAATTCGGTCAGCAGGCAGAAAGCTAAAATTTTCGGTGGGCAAAACGATAACTTTTGGTCACCACTGGGCAAAACAGACTGAAGTTGGTTCATCAACTGACTGAATTCCCTATTCCACTAAGAGTTTCAAATGTAAACAAATGGTGGTCTCGTTAGGCTTAGCGTCACTTTAAATTGTTGATAATTCTACAACTATTGAACGCAGGTTAAAAAAAGCACAAAAACCTTCGGATCATAAAAACAACATAATTCAGTCACTTTCAAAGCAAAAAATGCACAATTTATCAACACAAAGGAATAAAAAACCGAGATCAACGAGCCGGGTAACAGAGCGGAAAACATATATACGTTTGATTGGATACGGTCGATTGCAACGAAAAAGAGAGGTGGGCAATTACATGTTATAGCAGTCTCATTTACAAAATTTCAACATTCTACGACTACTCGTTGTTGAGTTATGCGAGATACACACATATTTACGTACGTAGAAACATCACGAAAAAAAAAAAAAACTCTCCTGAATCCATTTTAAATAATACATTTTAGAATCGTTTTGGAAAAAAAGATCCTTTATAACGTCACGTACAGATGTCAAGCAAAAACATCAAGCTGATTCGAGAGGCGTCAAAATGGATATTTCCGTTGAAATAGGATACCCAAAATTTTTCACGATTACAATTCTTTCTTTTCTTCGTACAAAGAAATAAAAAAAGCGGTAGCTTTCTTTAATCTGTCTTTTATTTTTACTTCTTTTACTATCGCTGATTTGTAATTTCCAAACATGTATTATAATAATTCTTTTTTTTATGCAGTGGATATCAGTTTTCTGAATGCCACTATGACAATGGAATTCCAGAGCGATCATGTAACCACGAGGGATGGATTTCAATTCAACGTCCATCAAGAAATGTGTGATATGACTTCTGATGCTCCAGAATTCACAACTGATGCCAAAACCAGTGTCACCGAAACTACCGTTGATGCTAACGTCAGCGCCACTACAATCATCAGTGACTGATTATTTGTTTTTTGCGCACTGCATCTTCTACGGTTCCCAATTCCTCAGCAGTCTACGAAGATTGTTGTATTTTTCAAGCACGCTAATGCCAGACCTTTCCTACCGAACCTCGTCCTTTACGGAAGCGGAAAATGGCAACAAAATTCAATATTGCCATGCTATGGAAGCTGGATAGTAGCTGTCTGGAGTTGTGTATTAATTTTAACTTGATTGAAACAAAAAAAGTATGTTGAAAATAACCCACCACACGGCAAACCAGTGTTATTACATGAAAAATACCATTTTGAAATACCCAATCACATTCTTGCGATATATGTTTCGAATTTAAATATTTCATTTTGTGAGTGTTTCACATGTTTAGCAGTTTGTCGCTTGCAAACTTCGTCATAGTTCTTTTTGAATTTTAACTAAAATATATCAATTAATTAATACTTTTCTTTTTTTCTCTCTACCTGTATGCATTTCGTGTATTGTCAAACATTACCTGAGAGTTGACTTTTACTATTCAAACTATATTTACTTTTTGAAGTTATGAGACGTAAATCTTTAACCGGTATGTTGTGTCACATGGTTTGGTAACATTGTTTTTGAAACTTGAAAAGACCCGATAAAAGTAAGATTGAAAGTTGCGAAAGAACAAAATTTTCAAGCCAGTACCTTAAAACAAAAAGTATATCTAAAAATTAGCTTATTTTTTTCTTTTTCTGTACTTCTAAAATCTGAATGAAAATAACTAGGAAAGCATTCTAAAATTATTAGTAACAGATGACAGATAAATGCTTCTTTTTACTTAAGGTAATTCTTCATTTTGAATGATTTGTGCAAGAATAATCTTTAAAAAAAAAAAAAAAAAAAGCATTCGATTATTTTGCTGTGCATCAGAAGTTACCTGAAGAAATCCAGAGAATTCTACAGAAACGTAAAACAATGGAAAAAAATTTGAAAGACAAATTTCTCTCTTAATAATTGATTTTCTATTTCACTTTTATTTTCCGTCATTGTATGTACAGAAAGAAAAGAAAGTAAAATGTTATCCGAATGGTGTTTATGACGTTTTCGAGCATTTCAGTTTATTTCGTTAAAAGTTCAAGGAAAAAATTCTTAATTGTTAACTGCTAACTGCTATCTAGAGTAAAGTTTTACAATAATTGTTTTTTAATTGCTTAGAAGCTAAGCGAAGTTTGTCATCATTTGAATGATTCATTGAAATTTCGTTTTGCATGTTCTTAGAAGCATTTTATGATACTAAGACTAGGTAACTGCCAGAAAATGTGATTTTATTCAACTGAAGAAAGCTATTAAGATATCTTAGAAAAAAAAAGCCCTCTGCTTAGAAGCAACATTCATCCAAGTAAATTCCATATGAAATTCGAAAACTCAGTTGTTTAAAATCAAATTATAACAGCTGTCCATTTACTGAAATATGAGAAAGCTTGTGAGATCGTCTGCTCTGAATTTTGATGTTTCCATGTGTTCTTGAAAATAATGCCATCATTTTGAAATGTAATTTCTGTTCCATAAAGTGAAAAATTATAATGAAGATTTCTGAAATGTGGCCTATAAATTGAAATCATTATTATTCAGTGACATCACTCGATAACGAAATGCTAAAGAACTTTTAATATCATAATATGTACTAAATTATTCGGAAATAATAAGATGGTACACGAAGATATGTACAAGGTAATAAAACTGAATCATTTTGCCAAACGCATTTCACAGGCTTCTTTCTTTCATAGCACTTCATGAACATTCGTTTTGAAGAAAGAATAGAAAATATTTGTAAAAGATAATCACAAAGGAATAATTGTAACAAATAATGTGTCAACCATGAAATCTATAGGTCGTTTTATTCAGTTATAGTTATGAAAATAGATGGATTGTTTCTAAGGTAAATGTATTTATGTTAAATTTGACAAAGTATGTGATAAAACTTCATTCGAACTCCATCTCAAATGTTGAGACTTATTATTCCTGGAGCTATGCCAGTTTCCTCAAAATATAGAGTACTTGTCTATAAGTGTCTATTAAATATTTGAATTTTAATCACAATTATAGATAATTTGTTATTGTTTTCAAGCTTTAAAATTTATGTGTACTATTGAGAAGAATAACTATATTTCATTAAATTTGTTAAACACTATGTTTTGAAATTTTCTTTAAAAAATGCTTTTTACATGCTCACTAAAAATTATAATTTTCTCGTTATTTTAAAAGCATTATTTTGTTATGGGGGGGGCAAAGTTGTAGAGACATTAGGTTATTTCGAAGGAGATGAGAGGAAAAATGAGCAACGCCTTCGCCGGGAATCGTACCACGGACCTCTCGGTTACGCGTCGAGCGTGCTGACCACTACACCACGAATGAATGCGAAGAATGCGGGAGAAATACCTGATATACCACCCTTTTAAAGGGCGACTGAGATTTTGGGGATCCAATCGCCAAATCCCGATGGTGGAGAATCATCATCCACCACCTTTTGAGTTCGGGCGCCAGTGTAGAGTCATTAGGTTATTTGGAAGTAGGAGAATGAAAAGTGAGCAACTTCTTCGGCGGGAATCGAACCACGGACCTCTCGGTTGCGTGTCGAACGTGCTGACCACTATATCACGAAGGCATGCGAAGAAGGAAGGAGAAATACCTTATAAAGTATACTAAGAATTTACTGATTTTAAAAGTAACGACAAGAGCTTCTAAAATTTCAAATCTGTGCATGATTATGTTTATGATTTCTATTTCAAATCAGTTTCCAATACATATTATAAGCAATATAAGGAGTTACGTAATATGGAAAATATACGTAGGGAATTTTATGGTAATGAATCAGTTATTAATGATTTCAGCCTTTACTACAACTTCTCCTTTCTGTGTTCCTCACGAGAAGGCAAATTAATATTGAGGTAAGCTGAGATTTTTGGATTAAGCTGGGGTTTTTAAATTTAAAATATAGCGTGCTTCTGGCATCGCCTGCGCGCTACGTGGTTAAGTTCCTCCCATCTCTAATAACAGACGTAATTATTCGGCTTTGCAGTCTCTCGCTGCCGGCACTTTGATTTTGACGCGCCGGTAGAGTTATTGAGCCAGCTTCTTGTGTAGTATTTAATTCTATAGTCTCTGACTTTTGTTCAATGTTTAATTTAATTTGAATTGCTCAGTGTCCATGCGGCATGGGGGCGCTCAAAATACACGACGAGCCGAAAGTCCTATCGAGAAGTTGCTGGAGGATAAGAAGAGTGGGAGACTCTCGGACTGTTCCCCTCGGGCTATTCTTCCTCAAAAGTCCTAGTTAAGCGGCGGAAGTTAGGAGCGGAAACTTCACATTTGACTAGATTCAACAATATCTTAGTTACTTGTGGTGTTACAGAGCTCCTAGTTTCTAACTGTACCTGTTCCGCTTATTTTGCATCACCACGAGTTGTGATCATTGCATCAAGAGAGTGCGCTTGCATTTATGTTCTTAGCTCTGTTTAAATAAAAAGGTTATTTCAACCTTACTACGACTATGACGTTTATTTCAGACATAGCGATAACTGGCTTCACGTCAGTTAGAATTATAGGATTTAAGTAGCATTACCAGTTCAAGTGAAACCCTATAGCTATATTTAAAAAAGAATTGTTTATCCTTTTGAACTTCAAATTGCACTCACTTTGAGGAATAGGCTACGAATAAAAGTTTAAAAATATTAAAAATATTTAAAAAAGTGTATTGTAAAAACAATTAATGAATTTGTATCAATTACGTAACATTAAACGTGAAACATTTCTTTTATTAATTACAAAAAAGCTGAAAATGTTCATAAAAATTATTTGTTGGATGTATTTTAATTTATACCAATAAAATATATAGAGTCTCGCTTTCTTTGGAAGCATAAACTAATTGTAGTCAGACGCAGAATTTAAGAAGGGTGTAATAGATCCTTGATCCTTTTATTAAACTCAGTAATTTAACAGAAGGCCCTCATTGTGCTTACAAAACCAGCCAGCATTTATGGCGTAACTAAAAAAAAAATAATAATAATGAATTCAAAGTTAAACTAAGCTAAGTAGCAAGAGCCAAGATACCAGAAAGAATAATTCCCAGTTGGCTCAAACCTATGTCGGAGTGACAAGCTCTGAAAGCTAGAATAACGTAACATCGCAGACAGACAGCTGTCGAGGAGATTCAACTAGTAACGTGGCCTTCAGCAGGCGGAACACGCTCGGATTGAGCAATCTAAAGTATTTCTTTAAATGCTATCTCCTTCTCCATCGTTTGAATATGCGCGGACCAAAAATTTGCATTTTGTGAGAATATCAATAAAGGTTATTGAACATAAAATTAATAAATAAACTAAATAAATCCTTACAGATACATTAATCGAAAGAGGTAAAATAAAGATTAGAATTATTAAGAAATGCCTTTATTCCTTTAAAATCACTCAGTTTGTTCAGCGATTACAGACTGATAATATGAGAAAGACAAATGAAAGTTCTTACGTTTTGCAATGCACTGGAATGTACAGTGAACAGACAGGTCTATACGAGAACCGGCAACGTGTGCAAGGAAAAACCACTGGAATGTACAGTGAACAGGCATATACAGAGAAATACAGGCATACACAGTAGAAACATAACTGTTTTTAAATTTTTGGTATGTAATTAATAACAGGTTCCTTGGATACGAGCCATTTTGCCTTACAAAGCTCAGCGAAAGAATCCCTCTCGTTGGGCATATAGCCCTCGCGTGCTTTGCCATAATCAAATAATTCGAAATCCAGCAGACATCTGTTGCCATTCCTGAAA
Source organism: Stegodyphus mimosarum (assembly GCA_000611955.2). Taxonomy (NCBI): domain Eukaryota; kingdom Metazoa; phylum Arthropoda; class Arachnida; order Araneae; family Eresidae; genus Stegodyphus; species Stegodyphus mimosarum. Next base: position 311,467 of record KK120149.1, on the reverse strand, counting down.
CCTAAATTTTGCCAATTATTTCTGTGAAGTCTAATAAATATTAAAGACGGATAAGCGCTTGAACTGAGAGTAATATTGCTATATGTTTGATGAAGAAGAGTTTTAGAATTCTAATGAATTCGAAAAATACTCTCAATATGTTAAAAGACTACACTCATAAAACAGAAACACAGAAATCAAAATAAAATATAGTAATAATGAGGTATAACGACATTAGCGGGGAACTTTGTTTTCACTCAGTGAAAATAAAGTCTCACAGTAAACTTTTAAACAGTAAACTGAAGGACTACTGCTTTCGTTTTGCTATTTTGCGTCGGTTCACTCTCACTACCCGTTTTACTTTTCAAATTGTTGCCACCAAATATTGCAGCTCTGTATTATATTTAAGGAAATTAAATAATGAAGAATCTGCATAAATGTATGTATATTTCTCGCGTTGTGATAAAAAAACGGTACATAGAGCCATCAAATTTTGAATATTGAAGGTTTCCACCCGAATATGGGCATCTGGAAGCCTAAATTTGAAATTTGGAATTTGTTTTATTACCAATTTCATATTTTGTAAAACTTTAACGAATTTTTGAAGATTTCAAAGCGAGCAATGGCAACGTTGTACAGAAAAAAACATTGTTATCTCCAGCACGTTGGGCCTGTGTATCGGAAATTCTAAAGCTATGCTCAGTTTTAAATTATTTTTATTTCTCTTGAACTGAATTTTATGGTTTAAGTGCGAAGAACATGATGTTTAATAAATAAAGATAACACACAATACGTTAAAAAAATGCCCCTTTGCACGTAATTTAAAACCTGAAACCTTTCAGTTTTTTTTTTTTTTTTTTTTGTATTGTTTATGATTACATCAAGAAGTAAGTGGCTAGCTCCATTGCCATATTTCCGGAAGAAGTAAGTGACCAGTGAACAAGCTTTTTGGACATCACCATTCCCCGGCACTTCAGTCAGGTCTTACCATAGAGAGGCAAAGTGCTTCACATTCTCTTTCTCCCTCTAAATCTACCTCATACGGAGAAAATTTATTTACGGAACTTAACACGTCAAGCCGTAAATGGGATTCTCTGCGGAACTGAGCGGGGAAATTTTTCTCCTGCTAAGCCAGTATACCATCAAACTTATAAAAGCATTCCCCCTCTTGAATATCTTTCCCCTAGCAGGGGACTACCTCCCAGTATGTTATGTTATGGGTCTATAACGCTACACACTTAAGGGCCTCATACGAGCTATTTATAACCAAGAGGACTTGAGTTGATAATGCATCAGTCATGGAGGAGAGAAGAAGGTCTATCTCTACCAAAATAACATCAACATATCAACTTCTGGACGCTACTGCAGAAGGAAACAAAAGTGTTCTGCATAGCATCAGGCTCATGATCATTATTATATCAGCATTACATAAGCGGAAAAATAAATTATAATTCATTGCTAAATGGGAAGTATATATGTATAAAACAAAATAGTGTTTGATTCTAAATTATCGTCGCAATTGCGTAAATAAGGTATTTGGCACGGTATTCATACAGAGAGCCTATAAGTTTTCACTCAGAAGAAAGACGAAGGATATAATTTTGTTTAAGAAAAAACAAAAAACAAAAAATAAATAAATAAATAAATAAATAAAATTAATGAAAGCATTCATAAATTATAAACTTCACGTCATCTGAAATCTAACATTCTCCCACCAACAACAGCATAACCTCCTACAAATAACAATAAAACTTTTAAAACTTTTAAACTTTTAAGCAACAGTAAAAAAATCTGAAATGTTTCAGATTTTAAATTACGTCCAAAGGGACGTTTATTTAACATTTTGTGTGTTACCTTTATTTGTTAAATACCATGTTCTTCGCATTTAAACCATAAAATTCAATTCAACAGCAATATCGCAAAATAATTTTAAATTGAGCATATCTTTAGAAATTTCGGTACACGCTCTCACGCGCTGGAGATAAAAATGTTTTTCTGTACAACGTTGGTATTGCTGGCTTTGAAATCTTTGAGTTTTAATCAGAAATTCGTTGAAATGTTACAAAACATAAAATCGATAATAAAGCAAATTTCAAATTCAAAATTAGGGCTTCCAGATGCCCATATTCGCAGTAGGATTACGTCATTCAAAATTCGATGGCTCTAGGTTTTATCACAATGCGAGAAACATGCATACATTTATGCAGATTTTTCATTTTTTAAAATTTAATGCAGAGCGATAACATTTAGTGGCAACAATTTGAAAAGTGATACGCCGTTTTTGTGTTTCCGACGCAAAACCGCAAAACGTTCTTTTTCGTTTGTTTGTTAAAAATATTCATAAAATGTCATCTATAATAAATCATCGAAAAAAAAATTTAAAGCCAGCATTATTCTAAATCGTCAGAAGAAAGCATAATTAACTCACGTATTTATTTACCGTTTAATGTCGTTTACATGTCGTTTTTTAATTTTGAAAATTATTAGTCCAAAGGGGCTTTGTCCCTGAAGGACTATTGTTTTCGTTTTGCAATTTTGCGTTGGAAACATTAAAAGTTTGAATCACTTTTCAAACAGTTGCCACAAAATATTGCAGCCCTGTATTATATTTAAAGAAATTAAATAATGAAGAATCTGCATAAATGTATGTATATTTCTCCAAATGTGATAAACAACGGTACCTACAGCCATCCAATTTTGAATAACGCACGTTTCCACCCGAATATGCGCATCTGGAAGCCCGAATTCGGAATTTGTTTTATTACCCATTTCATATTTTGTAAAACTTCAACGAATTTTTGTTGAACAAACTCAAACGATTTAAAAGCGAGCAATGGCAACAATCTATGGGGGGAGGACTTTTTTATCTAAAACACGCGGAACTGTGCATCAGAAATTCTAAAGATAGACTCATTTAAAAATTATTTTGCGATATTACTGTCGACCTGAATTTTATGGTTTAAGTGCGAAGAACATGGTATTTAATAAATAAAGGTAACACACAAAACGTTAAAAAACGTCTCTTTGGACGTAATTTAAAATCTGAAACCTTTCAGATTTTCTTTTCTTTCTTTTCTTTTTTTTTCTTTCTTTTTCTCTCTCTTATTATTATTATTATTATTATTATTATTTTGCAAATTATAATTATTGTAGATTTCTTTGCACTACTTTGCTACAGAAATAGTAATAATAATATAATTATAACAAAAAGCAGAATTAAATGATATCAAGAAGCAATCAATACTTATTTTTAACATGCTTTAACTGATAGGATTATTCTTTGTTACATAATGAAACTTCACTCTGTCATTTTTCAATGGGAAGGGAAAAAATCTCGAAGATGGCCTGGAAACGATTATATTGGGAAGGTATAGCACATTGCAAATTTCATTACTATCAACATGAATACATATATTACACAATACATGTATATATAATCTGAAAAGTTCACATTTTAACTGTCGCCCAGAACGGGTTTGTTAAGGTTTTTTACGCAGTCTGCTGTTATACTCACTCCTACTACCGCCCCCCTTTTTTCTTTTTATATTTTTTTAGCTTCATTATTTAGCACATTTTCTTCGCACTTACTACGTATACAATTCAACAGCAAAATAATAAAAGTTTTAAAATCAGGAATAGAATTCCCGATGCAGGTTTTCTTACTAAGATGGTTTTGCAAAACGTTTTGTTGTCTTTTTATTATTAAAGCTTGGTGTGTTTAGTTTATTTACTAAATACCACGTTCTTGGTGCTTACGCCACATAAAATTCGATTCAACAGCAAAAACCGGCATTAAACCAGCATTAACCAAATATTTAAAACCAGCATATCCTTAGAATTTCCGATGGACAGACTCGAGCTGTGGAGATAAAAATGTTTTATTCCGTACAGTGTTGCTACTGCTCGCTTTGAAATCGTTGAGGTTCTTAATAAAAAATTCGTTTTAGGCTTACAAAACATGAAATAGATAATAAAACAAATTAGGTAATCGAAATTCGGACTTCCAGGTGTCCACTTCCGAGTGGAGGACTACGTTATTCAAAATTTGATGGCTCTAGGTACCTTTATTTTTTCACAATGCGAGAAACATGCATACATTCATACAGATTTTTCATTATTCAATTTTTTTTATGTAATATAGGGCGATAATATTTGGTGGCAACAATTTGAAACGTGAACCGACATTTATAGTGAACTAACGCAAAATACGTGGTCGTCTGGTCAATTTGGATTAATCATCAATTAGGTACTTTCAGTTTTCTGACATAAGGAATTATCCAAAATTGCATAGAAAAGTTAAAGAATTGTACATAGCTAACAGATGGATTAGGAATTATTTTTGGAGTTTGAAAAATGTTTTATTAGCGCACACCTTCTCGCTTTCTATATTTATACGTTATTTAAAAGTCTAAAAACTATGAGCTCTGAACTGATGAAAAACTCTGAATGTGCTGCCATCTGGTATCGATATTCCTACGTATTTGCGACGTCAGAAAAGTTTAAAATTTTCGTTACGTTCCTTTGGCTTTTTATTTACGTGATTATTAGTCCAAAGGGATTTGAATCCCGAAGGACTATTATTTTCATTTTGGCATTTTGAGTCGTTTCACTTTTCAATTTACTGCTTATTTTATTGACGTTCTCTTCAAAAATCGTCTGCGTTGCACGGAAAAATAAAAAGGAATTTTAATTCCAATTCTAAATAAATAGCCAAATAAATGTGAAATTCGTAACAATATCCTCTAGAACTTTAACGAATTTTTCATTCACAAACTCAAAGATTTCAAAGCCAGAAATACCAACGTTGTACAGAAAAACATTTTTATCTCCAGCGCGTGAGAGTGTGGGTCGAAATTTCTAAAGATATGCTCAATTTAAAATTATTTTGCGATATTGCTGTTGAGCTGAATTTTATGGTTTAAGTGTGAAGAACATGGCATTTAATAAATAAAGGTAACACACAAAATGTTAAATAAACGCCCCTTTGGACGTAATTAAAATCTGAAACCTTTCAGATTTTTTTAAAAATAATTTTTTTAAAGTCTTCCTAATTGCAATCATATTTATTTCTTCTCCCTCTTTCAATAAGTTAATCCTTAGTAAAAATGTTAAACTAAAACGAGGACCAAATTTAAAGACCTTAGCGTCATTATCGCATGATTATTTCATCCATGTAACCCATTTTCTTCGATTACATTTTCGGAAAGCTGAAATGAGAGCTCTTCATACCTACCTACCTTATTGACAAAGACGATTTTCAACACTGCCTCATGATGGGAGAGTTTTGAAAAATTAAAGCCTAAAATTTTCAATTTGGTAAGTGGAAATCCAATAAACTTATGTGAAACCTTTCGTATACAAGATTACATTTCACCCTTTTTTTTAATTTTAAAATCTTATAATAATATGAATAACTTTACGTTTCTATTCCTCAGCACATCGTTAATTTCTCTTTAAAAATTTTCTTTTAATTTCCTTTCTATTATTTTATTTGTTAGAATTTTTTATTAGTTAACATATCAATGATTGTTTTGCGTCAATAAGTGTCTTTATTAAACTAAGTGCTCGGATTTTTCCAACTATTCAAAACAGGACAGAAAAACTTCAGTGAACCCCTTCCTCTAGAACCCCTTCCATGGCTAAAATTAAAATTTTCGTTTACAAAAATAATTTCAGAAAATTACTGTTTTAATTCATATTCGCATTAACATACTATTGAATAATTAAAAAAAGTCATAAAATTTGTAACGGGAAACAAAAATATCGGTATGTTCCAAAAGGGGGTATTTGTCTGGAAACGGGATTTTGCTTCCAATCACTAGAAATGCATTGTTCCATTTTTCATTCGAGATTGTTGTCGTTCGGGAAAATGTAAGATATTTATCTTTCAAACAGAATCTGTCTGTTGCGGATTAACAAGCTAAGCAATTTCAAAGCAACAAATGCAGTTCTTAAGAAAGAATATTCGTTTTTTAATCGTCGAAGAATAAAAATGCATTTAATTCATGGTCTATCTGATTAAAAATGGTAAATATTTCCATAGAATGACCCTAAAAATATGTAATAGCATTTTGATTTAGTAATAGCATTTTAATTCCTCTTTCCTAATTTCTTTATTTCTTCTTTATCCCCCCCCCAAAAAAAATTAATAATATTTCTAGACTGCGGCATTTCTAGACAAATCTATGTCGCATGGCTTGCGTAACGCTGAGGCCATAGTTTATTTGAAACTTAAACTCTGAGAACTGAAACCTTTCTAACCTAAACCAAAACCTTTCTCTTAACAGACTGCCATATTGGATAAATGCGCACTTCGCTTCTACCTTCTGTGCTGCTTGGACGATCTTTCGCTATGCTTTTCTTCCTATCTCAATACTATCAAAAATGTTAATGTTCTGGAAATAGGCACGATTGCAGTGCCAAGTAGATTCTGGCCACAAATATGAATTTAAATAAAAATGGAATTTAATCTGCCTGAACTGCTAAGTTTCCTATTCATTTTAGATTAGCATTCTACGCAATCAAAATTCTTCCTTTTCAGTATGGATTCTCTTCAATCTGCCATCTATGTGCTACGCCATCAATGTGCTACGCCATCAACATTTGCTTCGTCCTTTTCTCTTTTCATGACGTACACGCATATATACACTGATTACCAATAAGTATTTGGACACCTATGCAAATGACGATATCTGCGGTCCTAAGGTACGTCACGGACTCCGCCGGTATATATCGTGTAGGAAACAGCATCGGCTTTAGTCGCATGCAAGATGCCTCGCAGTTCGGAGCTCTCTGATTTCGAGAAATTTATAATTATCGGGTATCACAAATGTGGCCGATCCTTAAGGGACATATCTAGCGATCTGAAGTACCCAAAATCGACAGTGGCCTATGTGATTAAGAAGTCGAAGGTGAGCGGTGATTGTCGGAATGTGCCCCAAGTCGGCAGACCAACGAAACTGGGAGATAGAGACCGACGAGTGCTGTCCAAAGAAATTCGGAAGAACCGCATCCAACCGATGGCCCTCCTCCTCGAGGAGTTTCAACAGGCATCCGGGAGTATTGTTTCAATGAATACCATCCGTGAGGAAGCACATCTACTTGGTTTTCATGGTCGTGCTGCTGCCCATAAGCCTTTGATCACAAAGTCCAACCGCGTTGCTCGGTTAATGTGGTGCAAAGCACAACGAAATTGGACCGTAGATCAGTGGAAACGGGTTCTTTGGAGTGACGAATCAAGGTTCACCCTTTACCGTTCGGATGACAGGGTCTGGGTCTGGCGTCTACCTGGAGAACGTCTCCTGCCAGAATGCATTGTGCCAACAGTCAAGTTCGGCGGAGGTGGAATTATGGTCTGGGGGTGTTTCTGCTGGTATGGGCTGGGACCCTTGGTCCCCATTCGTGGTAAGCTCACCTCCGATGCCTACTGCACTATTTTGGTTTACAATGTGCTTCCTACGTTGTGGCAGTTTTACGGGTTGGACCCCTTTACTTACAGGACGACAATGCCAGTTGTCATGTTTCGACGTTAACCAAGGCTTGGTATGGTGCCAATGGAATTCATCGAATGGACTGGCCTGCCCAGAGTCCAGACCTGAACCTTATCGAGAACCTCTGGGATGAGTTGCATCGCCGAATTCAGGGGTGCACTACCCGTGCAAAATCGGTGAAGGAACTTCTATGTCTTCTCCAAGCCGAGTGGAAATACCACTAGCTGTCATACAAAGACTTGTGGAAAGTATGCCCTGGAGGGTCCACGCTGTAATTACCTCTCGTGGAGGCTCTACCAACTATTGATTTTGAATAAAGTTAGTTTTTCTTTTCTATCATAGGTGTCCACCGTTTATTTACGACGTAATTATAAAATCTTTATATCCTATCTTAATGGAATTGATCTTAATGGTAAGTCACCGAATGTTTTGGTCTTCAAGAAGGGATCGTCCCTGCTTCAAAGCAGTGAATGGGGAAAATTAGTTAGAGCCTCTCCCCTTACTTCCTAACTCTAATTATAGGGTTAACGTTCATTTGGATTAAAAAGGGAGTTAGAAGGTGTAAGTGGGAACAGAGACTGGTAGACTGCGAGACAGGACGCTAGTATTTCGTGGCAACAATTTGAAAAGTGATTCGCTGTTTATAGTGGAGGACGCAAAATTCCTTTTAGATACTAAGAGCCCATTTGGCCTAAAAAAGGGGGGGTGATATCTTTTTGGCATTAAACAGAGTTTCAAAGCGTGACATTAAAAACTCTTTTATTTTTACATTTGTTAAGGTTTTTTTAGCTGTCTCATAATGCAAGTTAAAAATTTTGAAATAAACTTTTATCAGTAAAATTTTAAACTAGGAAAAAAGCATTTACCACATTTAGAGGAACTGGGTACTTCGAAAACCGAATTTTCGTTATCTATATTCCTTATAAGTGACCTTTTACCAAGCAGGACTCTCGAGTGTTTCCAAAATCTCACAGTTCTGTTTCGTTATCTAAAGTGCAAGAAACAATAACAGCAGCTTTTTATCTTATCCAATGAACTTCATCTCAAGCTGAATAGAAACGATGAGAGTTACAAGATATGGCATCATAGTGGCTAGCTTCAAATCAAATCCACATAAAGCTAAACATTAATATGGCTCCGAATATATGTTTCTATTCTGAGACTTCGGGATAGTGTATCATTTCTTATGCTCATAAACAACTGCAAATCAGATAAAATATCGTAGAATTAACAGTGGAAAAAATGTTTTTCCGCAATTAGCCTTTATTTATACCAGTGATTCTCAACCACTGTGCCGCGACACTTTTGTATGCCGCCAAATTTTAAAAACCGTATATAGTAAAATATATACAAATAGTACCGTATATAGAAATGCATATAGTAAAAATTATATTGGGTTTATTGCTAGTATACGGTACACAGGTGACGGAGGACGGGGACACTGATGTCTAACAAAGGTAAGCAGGTATATGTTCCACACCCTCCACTATCTTGAAGTACACGGTACACATGAGAATTGGCGAAATTCGGTTTTTAAAACATTAATAAACGCGCCAGTTGTGGTACCCAAGCCGATTTTGTTGCTCTGGAGGAGAGCGCATTTTGGAGCATTTTCGCGCATGTTCAGCATATAATTTAAATTGAGAAGTTCTGATTGGTGCAGATGGAGACTAGCTTACTTATCAAACATTTTTGTTATTTTTAATAATATAAATTCAAGAATGCAAGGGTCAAAAGAAAATATATTAAAGTGACCAGATAAACTGGTGGGATTTCGAGAACAAATAACTTTATGAAAGAATAAAGTTCAGGAAGTCAATTTGGAAAAGTTTGAGTCAGTATCAAAAGATTTTAATAAAACTATTCCTAAAATTGTTATTGACCATTTGACAACATTAGAGGAGAAAATTATTCATTATTTCCCAAATTTAGATATAAAAAATTTGATGGGGTTCGTAATCCATTTGTGACGAATACTTCTGTATTTGAATTAACTTTGAATGAAGGGGAAGAACTAATTTCGCTTTCTAACATTCTAGATTTAATTTTAAAATATTCGGAAGAATCTATTAATTCATTTTGGACTAACATTAGATTCCATGAGCAAAAAAGCTTTAAAATATTATTACAATGCTCTACATCCTACTTGTGTGAATTCGGATTTTCGGTATTAACCAACATAAAAACGAATAAAAGATCGAGAGGGTTAAATGCAGAACACGATATGAGAGTAGCACTGCCATTTTTATGACCTAATATAAATGAAATTATTAAAAAACGTCAAGCTCAAATTTCTTATTAAAAGCATTCTTATTATTAACTTGTAATTAATCCCTTAATAAACATATTATTTTATTTTACATTCAAAATTATTATATAAACTATTTTACATAGTATATTATAGGTAAGTAACCAACTTTTAAACTTATTTTTTTCTTTGCGTGCGGCCAAATTTTGAAATCGTTAAAAGTGTGCCGCGACAAAGAAAAAAAAATAATTTGAAAGGTTTCAGATTTTAATTACGTCCAAAGGGGCGTTTATTTAACATTTTGTACGTTACCTTTATTTATTAAATACCATGTTCTTCGCACTTAAACCATAAAATTGATTTCAAGAGCAATATCGCAAACTAATTTTAAATTGAGTATATCTTTTCAAATTTCGGTACACGCTCTCACGCGCTGGAGATAAAAATGTTTTTCTGTAGAACGTTGGTATTGCTGGCTTTGAAATCTTTGAGTTTGTTAATAAAAAATTCGTTAAAGTTTTAGAGAATATTGTTACGAATTTCACATTTATTTGGCTATTTATTTAGAATTGTAATTAAAATTCCTTTTTATTTTCCCGTGCAACGAAGACGATTTTTGAAGAGAAAGCTACGTCAAAAAAACAAATAATAATAATAAAATAAAATAAGCAGTAAATTGAAAAGCGAAACGACGCAAAATGCCAAAACGAAAGTAATAGTCCTTCGGGATTCAAATCCCTTCAGACTAAAAAAAAAAAAAAAGTTGAGAATCTCTGATTTACACATTTGTTTGAAAAATTTCTCAGGTGACGGCAGATTGGACGAAAAAAACATCAGGAAAAGTGAGCAACTTCATTTAGTACATAGTATCATTTAAACAAGGAATGAATATCATGCCTTTGCTTTTATATTACCCAAATTTATGCTCTTGAATACTGAGATACATTGAAGTAATGTTTTTTGCTGATCCACGTCTAAGAGTATTGCAGAAATGTTGCATTATCAGCCGGAAGAATTGTGATAACACACATTACTGTCTACTCCACAAATATAGTTTCATAGGATAATATAGTATACTTTAATAATATATAGGAAATATAATATCCTTTTACATTAGTGTGTTTCTATTCCAGATTGATTCCACAGTACTTTAAACTCCAAAGTGTCTAAAAAACCTTTGATGTTAGAAACATTTTTAGCAGAATCTTTTCAAATGTTACGCTGATTACGGTTACCTTACATTATAATAACTAAAAATGTCTGACTACATAATTAACTTCTTTTACCTAACTACTAACCTTTAGAAGTTATCTTTACGTATTATGCAGAAAAAATAAATAAAATTGTTTGAAATGACTTAACTTTTTTATCACTGGTGCTGGACAAAAATAAAAGAAATGGAAAAAAAATAAACTTAACTAGTTGTGAACTCGATTTTTATGATTGACTTAAAATCAAGTTAAATCAATAAACACATAACTTTAACACATAACTTAAGTTAACTGATTTTAAACTTACTGTAGATTCAAATTCAAACTTGTTAAGTCATTAAATTATTGAATTATTATAATTCAAACTTGTTAATTCAATAATGAGAAAATAAACAGGAATAAATCTTCGCTGGCATTTGGAATAAGATAAACCTATCTTTTCTTCAAATAAGGCAATACCAATTTATTTACATATTCCATAAGAATGCTATCTATCTTAAAAATGCCATTACTTCAAATCAACATAATCTAAATACACAATTATTTTCATAACTTCTCTGGGAATAGCAACAAGATCATTTCCATCAATATACAACCTCACAAACAGTAGGGAAGAAACATTCTAGCAGATAACTCACTTCCTCTTAATAATAATAAAGTGATAAATTCAATTATTACATCAGTACCCTTTACAAATCAAGATTACTTATTAATCCTCTCAATAAGTGGCTAGCACTGAGATTTGAGCTGTGTTTTCTTAAATAAACCCACATCCTCGTAGAACTCCATTTCCTGCCAGAATGTAAATTTCTAGCTGGCGCGATATTCAAATGAGGTAGAAAGGAGATAGTATGTACGGAAAGATTTCAGAGGGTAGAATCAGAGCGTGTTCTGCCTTATGTTTCAAGAACCTTTCGGTCAAAACCCATAGAGGGACTAACGTAGACTACCAAATAATAGCAAAACATGCACGATTTAGCAATAAACGTATAAGGTATTTCTTCCGCCTTCTTGGTATGCCTTCGGAGTGTAGTGGTTAGCACACTCGGCGCGTATCCGAGAGATTCGTGGTTCAAGTCTCAGCGAGGACATTGCTCATTTCTATCATCTCCTGCTTTCAAAAAATACCTAACGTCTGTACAAACACATTTATTAAATTTCTTGGTTATAATAAAATTACGCTATATTAAAATCTCGATGAATATATAAATAAGAACCTTATGAAAATCTCGAATCATTGAAAAATATTAATGTAAATATTATTGTTAAATCTTTGCATATTGCATTTAGTTTTACATAATCATCTTTTCATGCAAGGAGGCAAAGAGTATTTAATGAGCCCTCTTCGGGCTTCAGTTTTAAAAAAAAATTATGCGATGCTGAGGGATAATATCCTGCGAGTCAGATTGCAATGAATTCAAGTAACTCATCCTCAAAGCTGTCACTTATTGTTCTTACGACTGCTCGTTACTGTTCGAGAGAGGAGCCGTCCTCTCCATCACTCTAATTAACAGTTCGGAAAATTCTATTGGCTCTTACCTCGAGGAATCGTTTATTTAATTTCGAAGAATTATGGGAAATAAGTTTAAATGAAACGCAGTGTGTATAATTTATTAGGCTGGACAAAGAAGTCATGCGGTCTCCAGAACAGATCTTTTACCCTAACTTTTGGTTCTAGGGCAAAATTTGACATAGGATTTGATTTAAAAAGCCTCAAATGTTAATATTGTTACGTGCGTACGGGTTCGTTATATATTGAATGCACAAGTCGTTAAAAAGTAAACAAAAATTTATTCTTTCCACAAGAAATAAATTAAAATGCGGAAATATTTCTTCACAGATCTTCGCACAATATCTCAAACGTTTAACAAAAACTCAGTTCAAAACAGATAAAATAATTCTATCTCACAGCGAAATCGCTACAATCAATACAGCATTAAGTAAACAAACAGCAGTTCGCTTTTTACAGCTACAAGTATAACAGCAACAACAACAACTAACTAACTGAGATGAGGTGTTTCACCTCGGCTTTTATAAGCTTTTAAATTATCAGTAGAACAATCACGATATTTCTAGATTTTTCTGGATGACAACAGTAATTACGAGATATTTATTTATTAAGCATTAAATGCAAGCGCTCTTTTATTTTTATTGCTATTTTTTTTTCGACGTAGTTTTCTGTTCAAAAATCGTCTGCGTCGCACGGGAAATAAAAAGGAATTTTAATTACAATTCTAAATAAATAGCCAAATAAATGTTAAGTTCGTAACATTGCCCCCTTCCCAAGGACTGCACGTCCCGGGCAGTACAATCCTTGGACAGGAAGCCAAACTTACAACTAAGGCCTCAGTGCTATAATAAACATTATAGTAATATTTCGAAAATATCATCTACATATAATTTCACGCACAGCAAAATTCAGTTTGTGAGAAAAATTCAGTTAGCAAAATTATACAGTTAAATTCATTGAATATGGCTTCTTTGTTGACAAACCCAGTGAAGTAAATCTTGATATAGTGAATGCAATGACTCGGAATAGCTCCTGCATCCTAAATCTCATCAAATTAATTAAGGATTCTTTACTTTATCCAGCCATACTTTACGAAAAATATTTTTTAAAGAAGTATCTAGAATTTTTTTTATTTCAGGAAAATTCGAAATATCTGTTGGTTTGATGTACCTTAACAATGTATTATTCAGTCTCGGATTTACAAGATACTTTTACATAAAAATACATCTATTACATAAAATTCTTTTACATATTACATAGCAAATGAAGTAATTTCTAAGCTCTGCTTAAATACCCTGTAAGGTATTTTAACTTAATTAACAGTTATTATGATTTAAGCATTTACTATGACCTCTCCTTTCCGTAGTCCTCATCAGAATGCAAATTGGTTGCTTTTGTATCTAAGTTGAGGGTTCTAATGTTTAGATCAGAGCTTCTGGTGGGCGGGTCTTGCTGTTATTGAATATCGCCAGCTCTCTGCCTAAGTAATATTCGGTCTTTAGCCTCCTGTGTGCCAACGTTTTGAAATAAGAGCCGATAAATATCTGAGGCAGCTTAAGTAGATGATTTTACGTGTAGTTTCCGACTACGTTTCCTACATTTGAAACTTGACTTTCTGTTAAACTTAAGTACTCGTCATGTTAATGAAATACTTCTAGATATACACACAAGCTTCTAGATACAGCAGGGCCCTACATTTAAGTATGTGTCACAGTCCTGCAGGCCCTACTAGACTGATAGTGAACTATCGTTGAGTAGCCCTGTAGGCCCTATTAGACTGATAGTGAATTATCGTTGAGTTTGAAACAATCATAAAATCGCCAGAAGATTAAAAGAGCTTTTAAGCTTAAACTGAACATAAAGACATAGCTTGTGCTACAAATGATCCCGCTACCTTGCAGGTAATTAAATTAACATAACAGAAAGTTAAATTTCAAATGTAGGAATGTAAGAGATTACTTAAGCTAGCTCAGATATTTACCAATGAGTATTTTAAAACGACAACTAGCAGGAAGCTAAAGCTGGAATATAACTTAGGCAGAGCTGGCGATATCAAGTAACAGCAAGGCACGGCTGCCAGAAAAGTGTAATCTAAACACCAAAGCCCTTAGTTTAAATACAAAAACAACTAATTTGTATTCTGCTGAGGACTACAGAAAGGAAACGTTATGGTAAAGGCTTAAGTCATAATAATTAGTTAATTAACATAAAATACTTTTCAACCGTTCAGCGATTTTAACTCGAAAATTACTTTCTTAACTATGAAAAAAAGAATTGTGAAAGATTTCCAAAATTTTTTTTCTCGTTTCTTCATATCTAATCAGTTTCAATCAGCTTGCCTTATAAGCTTGCCTTATAAGCTTGCCTTATTATATATACCTGCCTACAAGCAGTTTTGTGCTAAATGCAAACTAATAACTTCTACATTTACATTCAAGTTGTAAATAAAAGAAGAAATTTAATAAGAAAATTAACATCATTTCTTATGAGAACTCGAAATTGAAGACTGTAGCGTAAAACATAATTCATTGCCTTTTGATGGCTAAGGACAAAGTGCAAAATGACAAACTTCACTTCAGTCGCGTATGTCATTGTCAGAACAGATAAAAGCGGCATAACATTAAACTTCAAGTCAATATCCTATGTCTTTCAGGACTCGGCCAAAATTAGCAAAGACAGGAGATGCAAACGTCCTCCATTTTTCGACTGTCAGCTTATAAGATACTTTTATTTTTCTGTGTGGTTGTTAGATAAATGTTTAAGTTGGTTTTGAATTCAAATTTTCCTCTTTATTACATTGCTTTCTTCCTAAGTATGAAAATAGAGTATGAAATTAAATGACAATCAATAAGCTCAGATCTGAGCGGTAACTTTAGCAATGTGACCAGTTTTTTGTTAGGCACTGGTGAGAAAAGTTAAAAGGACAACAACAAAAACTCATGTAACTTGAATGATTTTGAAGCTAAAAACACGAAACTTACACAAGGTCTTTATTTCTGAAATATCTTCAGAATCCAGAATAGCCTGTTTCAGGAAAAAAAATAAATAAGAAATATGGAGAAATAGAAAATGTGACATATAGCGGGGTATGGAAAATCTGGTGTTACAGCTTCTTAGAGATGCATAGAAAAACCTTTTATAAGGTGCGTGGTTTCGAACATTCTACGAGTTTTCCGCGCAAAGCTATGAATTTTTTTTAGTTCACGTATTAAAGAATAGTGTTACGTGCGTACGGGTTCGTTATATATTGAATGCACAAGTCGTTAAAAAGTAAACAAAAATTTATTCTTTCCACAAGAAATAAATTAAAATGCGGAAATATTTCTTCACAGATCTTCGCACAATATCTCAAACGTTTAACAAAAACTCAGTTCAAAACAGATAAAATAATTCTATCTCACAGCGAAATCGCTACAATCAATACAGCATTAAGTAAACAAACAGCAGTTCGCTTTTTACAGCTACAAGTATAACAGCAACAACAACAACTAACTAACTGAGATGAGGTGTTTCACCTCGGCTTTTATAAGCTTTTAAATTATCAGTAGAACAATCACGATATTTCTAGATTTTTCTGGATGGCAACAGCAATTACGAGATATTTATTTATTAAGCATTAAATGCAAGCGCTCTTTTATTTTTATTGCTATTTTTTTTTCGACGTAGTTTTGTCTTCAAAAATCGTCTGCGTTGCACGGGGAAATAAAAAGGAATTTTAATTACAATTCTAAATAAATAGCCAAATAAATGTGAAGTTCGTAACAATATGAAAGCATGAAAAAAATTCAGTTTTTTGAAATATTTAAAGCTACCCTACTCCATAAACGTAACACTTGTGCATCCGCTGTGGAATTAATATAACTTTAAACGCACAAATCACTTTCTTAACTCCTAATATATGTATATTTTGGTAATAATATTATATTATATAAGATCAAAATGTAGATATGCAGTTAGTAAAATCTTATCTGGTATTTAAGAATGACTTTGAAGGCTTACATATCGGATGTTTTTAACACTTGAAAGAGGTATTATTTCCACTTTGAGAAGAAAACCTGGCGATGGCAAATTTATAATCTCCTGATAATCCATTCTGAATAAGACCTTAAACTTATCTTCGAAATAATAACAATGTATTTTTTTTATCAGCTGTTTAACGAAAAGATTCTTTTAGAGGCATAATCTTAATAAGATTTTCAAACGTTTCAAGCAACAAGATTATTAACAGGGTATTTGAAATGAATCCCGGGTTTCCATGTAAACATTTTACAGTTATGTGCAGATCCATTTCTGTAAACATTTAATTAACATTTTAGCGAATGCTAGAATTAATAGCAGAAGATTCTAACACTCTATGCGTTATACAAATATCTTTCCTACCTCTTTCTTACCTTTATATCATCCTGTGTATCAGAATGTTTATTTCAATCAAGATTACTTGTCTTATTAACATTTACAGCTATGTAGAATGCAGAGCAAGAAATATATAGAAGTAAAATCGACAGAAAAGGAAATTTCCATGAACATTATTATCGTTTTCAGCTCTAAAAACACAGAATTAAAACTGAAATGTACTAAAGTTCGTGTGAAAGACAGATAATTTTGGAACTTAGTTTTTTAACGCTAGAAACATAGTTAGTGATGTATCTTCATAATATTTTGGATGTTACGTTATAATACAGTGCCTCTTATATTTTATGAGACATAAAACCTCCAACTTATCTTTCAAGCAGTTTGACAAATAAACAGCACTAAATGTACTCGAAAAATTAATCGTGAGCAATCTAGACGTTAACAAAAAATCTCAACTTCTTTTCTAAAAAAATCTTTACTCTTCATATTTCAAGATCTCTAATTCTGAAGCAAAATGATTAAGAATCTCAGTTTTTACCTCAAAGGAGCGTTAACTCCGAAGGGCTTATATTAATTTCGTTTTAGCATTTTGCGTCGATTCATTGTAAATGCCCGTATCACTTTTCAGACTGTTGCCACCAAATATTATCGCCTTGTGTTATATTTAAAGAAATTAAATAATGAAGAATCTGCATAAATGTATGAATGTTTCTCGCATTGTGATAAAACAACGGTATCTAGAGCCATCAAATTTTGAATAACGTAACAACCCTTCTCCGAATATGGGCATCTGGAAGTCCAAATTTTGAATTGGAATTTGTTTTATTATTTTAGAAATTTCGGTACACGCTCTCACGCGCTGGAGATAAAAATGTTTTTCTGTACAACGTTGGTATTGCTGGCTTTGAAATCTTTGAGTTTGTTAATGAAAAATTCGTTAAAGTTTTAGAGAATATTGTTACGAATTTCACATTTATTTGGCTATTTATTTAGAACTGTAATTAAAATTCCTTTTTATTTTCCCGTGCAACGCACGCAGACGATTTTTGAAGAGAAAGCTACGTAAAAAAAAACATGCATACATTTATGCAGATTTTTCATTTTTTAAAATTTAATGCAGAGCGATAACATTTAGTGGCAACAATTTGAAAAGTGATACGCCGTTTTTGCGTTTCCGACGCAAAATCGCAAAACGAAAGTAATAGTTCTTCGGGACTAAATCCCTTTGGACTAAAAAATGGGAAAAAAATATTATAAAACTCTGAAATAGGTATATATATATATATATATATTTATAATATAGAATTAAATATATATATATGCATTTATAATATTAATAAATAATTTTAATTTTAAAAATAATTTTTCGTCCAAAGTGCCTTAGCTCAGAAGAGATATTAATTTCGTTTTGGCATTTTGTGGCGTTTCACTATAAATGGCGTTTCACTTTTTACATTATTGCCACCAAATATTATGATACTGTATATATTAAAAAGAATTAAATAATGAAGAATCTGCATAAATGTATGAATGTTTCTCGCATTGTGATAAAACAACGGTATCTAGAGCCATCAAATTTTGAATAACGTAACAACCCTTCTCCGAATATGGGCATCTGGAAGTCCAAATTTTGAATTGGAATTTGTTTTATTATAGATTACTTATTTTGTAACACTTTAAAGAATTTTTTTTAAGAAACTCAGCGATTTCAAAGCGAGCAATGGCAAAACTGTACGGGGAAAAGAAAAAAAAAAAAAGAAACATTTTTACCTCCAGCGCATGAGACTGTGTATCGGAAATTCTAAAGATATGCTCATTTTGAAATTATTTTGCAATACTGTCAATTAAAAAGCAAGTTTTAGCGTGGAGAACATGATATTTAATAAATAAAGGTAAAACAGACGTCAAAAAATTAAAAAAAAAAAAAAAAAAAAAAAAACCCTTTGGGCGTAATGTAAAATCTGAGAGCTCTCAGATTTTTTTCCCCCCCAAGTCCAAAAAAGCTGTTCATCTCATGAAAATTTCTGTCGAATCACTAGAAACGCATCGTTTCACTTTTCATTCAAGTCTGTTGCATTTCGGCAAAATGTTAGATATTTATCTTTCAAACTGAGTTTGTTTGTTGTGAATTAAGAAACTAAGCAGTTTGAAAGCAAAAAAATATAAAATTATTCATTTCTTACTTTTGTTGAAATAATAAAAATGCATTTAGTTCCTGATGTATTTAATTAAAAATGTTCAATATTTTCATAGAATGATATTATAAATTTTTTAGTCCAAAGGGACGTTAGCCCAAAAGGGTTATTAGTCTCGAAACGGCATTTTGAGTTGAATTACTAAAACTGTTGTATCACTTTTCAAACTATTGCCACCAAATATTATCGCCTTGTATTATACAGGGTGTTTATAATGTCCCGGACCCATTTTGATGTTTAATAACTCATAAAATAATAAAGATAGATTAAAATCAATAACATAAATGGTTAGATAGACTCAAAACGTTTCATGACCCTTGTCAATGAACTTCCACGTGTGCCCCTTCGTCCTCATTGTTTGCATTATGGATTTCGTTTTTATGAACCACCACAAAATCTGTGCTTTTCCTTGTGGTGTATGCATTCTCCTTAATATCCGGTCGAATAAAACATCATATACTAAAGTACTAGAACAAACATATCAAAAGTAAACATAACATTGCAATAGTTGCCAAAACCAAAACAGAGAAAAATGCAATGAATAAGCAGACGATATTTAGAAAAGTACAGATATTTAGACTGGAAAATGAAATTATCTGAAATTAACCACACTCGCAGACGATATTTACAAAAGTAAAGATATTCAAACCTGAAAAGGAAAATATATAAGTTATTCCATCAATAAATGCTATAAGTTTGTTTATACCTTCATTATTTTATGAGTTATTAAACATCAAAATGGGTCCGGGACTTCTTATTTTGTAATGTTTATTCTAAGTTTTGACCAGTTATCTTTAGTTTAAGCTACTTTCCAATTCATCCTAATTTCAACTTACAACTTCCTATCAGAATATGTTTTTAGAATTGCGTTAATGCAAATAGTAGTATTTAAGTCGACGTTCCACTGACTTCATTAGAAAGCCTCAGAGTTTCTGACTAGCGCACGTTTGCTTTTTGGCTAGGACTGTTACTACGCTCTAAGCTGTTTAAGCTGTTACTACGCTCGGCCGTTTTACATCCTTTGATAGCTTCGCTAGCTTATTCTGTATTTAGGGGCCAACTACTTAGGGAAGAAAAGTAAAATTCGAGTCATCTCGAGGCAATTTTACATTTCTTCCCTGCAATAAATTTCTGCCCCAATTATGAGAATGATATTTTGTTTTAGGTGAGAAATAATACATGAGTCAGACAGTCATAGGAAAATTTTGCAACTGAAGCTCATTATGGATGGCTATAAAATTTCTAAACATTAAAAACTCCAATACAGTAGACCCTTGTTAACCCGAATCCCAAAGGACCGAAAAATCAGGAGATTCCATTAAAAAAAATTGTGTTAATTGGGGGCTCTAATTTTATTTTTGGAATAGCTTTTCCTTCAAATTAACTATTTACGATACATAGATACATACATAATTACAATAGTATATTATGTACACTGCGGAAAAAAAAAGGATAGTTCTATATCTCCCGTTCTACTGGGCCGATTGACGAAATTCAAATTGCGTTTCCCATGCCTCAAAAGCGCAACTTAGGATATGTATTAGATTTACTATAGCATTGTTCTAATGTAGGTATTTTGACGCAAAATGGGACTTTTTCTGAAATGACATGCCAATTTTCTTTCCATATTTTGATTTTATGACTCAAATTACGCCAAACTGCCAAGTTTTGTAAAATTGTCGCGCGTAGTTTTCAAAAAATGATCTCTCAAATTTTTAGCTCCTCAATATTAATTCAGTTTGGTATGTATTTATTAATATCTCTTTTTTCATTACACTTACTTCGTTCCTTCTTTCCCAGTTCGAAATTTAGGCTCACTCCAAATAAAACTCATTCATTTTTTATGATTTATTTTTAAAATTTGTGTTTTTAATTAATTTTTATAAATTTTTGGAAAAAAATTTTGAGTTGTAACCTATAAAATTTTTACCATCAACTTAAAGTAGATGTATTTATAAGTATACCTGAACAAAATTAGGGCTTTTAATCAAAACTTTCCAAGATATACGTGAATTTACATCTTGGCGCGTTTTGAAATTTGGCGTATTTATTGAAAGCGATAATAACATCTAATATGGTTTACCCACATTGCTAAAATTATTTGAAAAATAGGAACGATGTGACTTTTTTTTCGCTCATGCACAATCTAAAAAGGTAGGAACGATGTAACTTTTTTCCGCTCCTGCATAATGGAAGGGACAGGAAAATAGGTTGCTATGTATTAAGTAGTTCTCTAAGGGAATTATTCTTGGCGCAAACTAAAAAAAATAGTTAAGTTAAATTTTTGAATTTCTCTGTACATTTCGCACCAAATTTTACAAAATTTAATATTTAGGCTAATTTGAGTAGTAGAATCGAAGTATGGAAAAAAAATGGTATGTTATTTCAGAAAAAGATCCATTTTGTGTCAAAATACCTAGTAGGCCCTAGTACGGGAGATATAGAACTGTCCTTTTTTTCGCGCAGTCTAGCTTGTAAAGATATTAGATATTCTTTGAATGAGAGGTGAAACATGAGCAATGCCCTCGCCGGGACTCGAACCACGGACCTTTCGAATACGCGCCGAGTGTGCTGCCAACTACACCACGAAGGCATGCTAAGAAAGCGGGAGAAATACCTTATAACCTCATCAAAGAAAGTACTACACTACTACATTAATTACTGTACTGCAACTTGAGAAATCGCACTCGCTGATCATTTATGGTGAAAAATTCCTGTATATTGCGATGTTGCTGACAGTAAAGAAAATGCTTGATAGTTATTTCACGGCCAGCTGTACTCATAGCATCCCCAAAACTGGAAGCCAATTCTGACTTTACAACAAAACATTCTAAAGTGTCCAAGGTGCATAATACTTCCTGGCAGTAGGGCGGAATGATACAATCCTCCTCACTTTCTTTGATGATATTTCTCGCACCTCAGACACAACTGATCTCACTGCAGCACACGCAATTACATCGTCACCTGTACTAACAAACTCCTCAGAACTAACACCAGGGTTCGCAATATCTTAATTAAGAGTTTAACACTAGTGGTACTAACTTAAAAAAAAAAAAAAAGTCTCATGTGTACACTACATGACTTCCTCGTACGGAATATTAAATTATACGCATTTTGCATTTTATTTAAACTTATTGGATTGAATCAAATCTACTTTATCGATAGCGCATAAACCACAATAGAATAAATGTGCTCTTTAAAATTCACTATATTTGTTTACCACAGCGACACTCTGGCGCTAGCTTCACTTAATAGCGTTGTATCTCTTTCCTTTTATAACTCATCAAGAATGCACTAAAATTATGTATATCATTTGGAGATTTACCTAATCGTTGCCACGTGTTCTATTCAAATACAATAATAAATCTAAAATGATGTGAAAAAGAAATTAAACAAACAAACGAACAAAAAAGGGGGGAAGAAAGAAAAGAAACAGGCACACATAACACGTTATTCGAAAAAAAAATTGCCAAAGCTTGTAAAATAAATACTACTTATTTTTTCATTATAATTAAAATATCAAATAAAAAATTTAATCTTCCCCCGTGATTCTGCCTTATTTCATGTTTTCTTTTAAGTTCTTTTAGTTAAATATTTGTTTTAAATACCGAGATTTTAGAAAATTTCCGAAACGAAATATCGAATTTCAAGAAGTAAATTAATGAGTAAGCTGGAAGTTCTCGATTCTCGAAAAAATACAATTCTTAGTGACAAATCAAAATTCATGTCTTCAGATACGATTCAAGATCTTTGATTTGCTACGTACTTCGGTATAAAAAGCACTTAGTATTGTTACATTTTTACATT
Source organism: Stegodyphus mimosarum (assembly GCA_000611955.2). Taxonomy (NCBI): domain Eukaryota; kingdom Metazoa; phylum Arthropoda; class Arachnida; order Araneae; family Eresidae; genus Stegodyphus; species Stegodyphus mimosarum. The sequence continues at coordinate 288,674 of KK120149.1, read as the reverse complement.
TTGGGAATTTACTACTAGCTACTCAGCATTCTTCAGAATAGCCTTTTGAAAATAAGTCCAATACTCGTAACACTTACGAGCAAAAGAATTCTGTTCATCGGAGTCTCAAAAAATCAGTCTGCTTCTCCTTTTCTCCTGGTTTTAGGTTCTTTGTCCGATTTCCTGAAATTTCAGGCTGTTAGGCATGTAGACCCGATGTCAAAAGGCAGTTCAACTAATCCTGTATTTTCCTTAGCACAAATTTATGAAAAATGCTTTCACTGCTTGACGAAATGTTTTGGAATTAGCAGTGATTACATTGAGTTTTGTAATAAGTAAACTTTTAAATTAAAATAGAAGTTCAATTATTTTTATAAAATTGAACAGGCTTTTCGCATTTGCACATGTACAAGTTTGATCAAAGCTTACTTTAGTTGAGGTGCAGAAAAATTTACCTAAAAATTATGAGCTTGTAGGATTATTATTTAAATTAACCAGTTATTATGATTTGGATTTTTACTATAACTTACCTTTTCCGTTTTCCTCACAAGAATGCAAATGAGATAGCCAGTATTTAAACTGAATGTTTTGGATTTTGTGATAGACCGTGTTTCTGGCTTCAGGTGCACTCTTCGTGTTAGTTTCCTGCCAGCTATGATAGTTGCAATTATTCGGCTTTGTGTTCCATCGCAGCCGACATTTTGATTTTGACGCTTCGACAGAATTACTGAGCTAGCTCTGAGTAATACTCAGTTGTGCAGTCCTTAAGGACTTTTTCACTTTTAACTTGAATTTATCTTTTAATTGCAACACCACGAGCTTTGGCTGATATTATTAGCACAAGAGAGTGCATTTAGGTTCTAAATTATGTTTGAATAAAGAGGTTATTTAAACCTTCTCATAATTTGTAGTTACTTCAGACATACCGATAATTCTCTTCACGATTGTTGGGATTATTAGACTAATTACTAATTCCAGATCAAGTAAAATCCCGCAAGCTTAATAATGCATATAATACTAATGTAAAGATTATGAGTTTTATTTTACCCAACAAATAAAATCGTTAAATCTATTAATGCTCCACTAATTTACTTAGTTTGAAATTTCTAATCTTTATTCAGAAACAAATTCTTTATGTTCTACATAAATAATTCTCGGATGATTTTCATAATCTTCGAAGCAATACATATGCACAAAGGGTCTCGTAATGAAATATGTACACGCCTGTTACATTTTTAGGGCAGCATTTTTCCGAATTGTTTGGCGCTGCTTTAAATGCAATTCATGCAATGATATGCATGAGTAGTCATTAACCGAAGACTTGTGAATTTTAAAACGCATTACATATTTATCATATTAAAGCAACTAAAATAAACAACTTCGATTCGACACTTAAATGAATAAACTCCATGATTTAATTAAAGCCATTACAGTTGCTTTCCATTTCGAATAGTAGCCTTCAAAAACATTTAATTTTTTTTCGACTGGATTTCAAATGAAATGGTTGATCAAATTTCAAACCATGAGCAAGCGGATTTCTATTGACAAATGGAGGTTAAATACGCGAATGCTTGTTATAAATGTTTACTGCTACTACAAGTTTCTACAAACTTTTATTTATCTTAATTAACTTTCAATCAGCAGGCTTGTATTTATCTTAATTAACTTTCATTCAGCCGACTTTTATTTATCTTAATTAACTTTTATTCAGCAGGCTTTTATTTATCTTAATTAACTTTCATTCAGCAAGCTTATATTTATTCTAATTAACTTTCATTCAGCAAGCTTATATTTATCTAAATCAACTTTTATTCAACAGGCTTATATTTATCTTAGTAACTTTAGACAACAGTCAGCCATCATCGAAGTAATCCACTTTCCTGGTTACTTCCTTCCATTTCTTTGATGTTTTGATAAAACCCCTCATCCATTTCTTGGCTAACGGTACCCAGATTTTCATGAAAATACTTCAAATGTGAATTTAGGAAGTGAATCTTAAGCTCATGGAAAAGCCTAGGTTTTTGTATTTCGGCCCCATGCTCTCAATGATTGATTTAAATTTCGGATCTTCCTTACCGCCCAGAGACTTTGTTACCACGGTTAAAAGTTAACTAGGCACTTTTTTACCGTAACTCCGATTTGTTTCTCATAACTGCCATCTTTGAGAAGCTTTTTAATGTCGGTTGATAAGGCTGGAAATTTCTCACATACCTTGCGGGGTTCCACTTATTTAAATCAATGTTCAATCTGTTCAGTCTTCAACACTAACAAGCGAATAATCGCTTAAGTGTGTGAACAAAACTTCTGTGTGTCAAGAATAGAAAACATTTCATTCTAAAATTCGTTATCGGAAAAGGCAGACTCACTAGCCAAGAGACACTTACCACAAGACAGCCAAGAGACTTGAGCCACAAGCAGCAAAACCACTCCCTCCAGAGTCACTGAAAAACATATTTTTAAGAAAATAATGGACACTCTTAAATCTGACCAGGCAGCAAAATCAACAAGCAAATCCTGGGCTAACATTCAAGACACATGGAAAACGTTTTGTCAAAAATCCCGTAAAGAGTATGTAGCAAACTTCGGACCGCAAACAGGTCACGATTGTATGGCACATCATCTTAATAAAATTGGCGTCCTTCCATCTAGTATATGCCAAATTTGCAATTCGGGCATCAGGAATGCAGAGCATATTCTTTTATGCGAAGAACTAGATAAAGAGTTTCAGAAACGTGGTGAGATAAGTAAACTATACTGGAATGCCAGAGCTTTCATGAACGCCTCATAAAGACTACATCTCTTACGTTCCTTTCCTTGCTGTTTAAATTTTTAACTTTTTACTTTTGATCTCATGTTCATTTGTTCTGGTTCTTACTTTTAATGTTTGTTCTTTTTTATTATTTATCATTGTTCTTGCGTGATACTTCAGGTGTTTTATATGTTTGAATTGATCTTTCCAATAAAGCCAAATGTAACAACAACAGTATAATCCTAATTGTTCAAGATAATCTTTATACAGGACTTTTGCTTATAAGATTTCGATCATCGAATGATTATCTGCATAAAAATTTCTGATTTGGATGGAACTGAATACTATGTCGTCAAATACATGGCTTTGGAGCTCACGAAGCTCCCTAAGTTCTATAAATTGCAAACTTAAATACTCAGAATGACAATTATTTACAAATTAATTTCCGGTGAGTGCGAAGAAACGGAAATATTTCTTCACACTCACCCAAAATTAATGTCTGGTGCGAGTTTATAGCTTCATTTATCACTAACAGATCTTCTTTTTGAAGCATAGGGTGTTTATAAAGTCCCGGACCCATTTTGATGTTTAATAACTCATAAAATAATAAAGATAGATTAAATTAATAACATAAATGGTTAGATAGACTCAAAATTGACCCTTGTTTCATTACCCTTGTCAATGAACTTCCACGTGTGCCCCCTTCGTCGCACGGAGAATATCAAGTCGATATTCAATTTCACGCCAGGTACCGGCAAGCATGTCGGCATCCACAGCGGCTATTGCGGTTGTAATTCTGGCTTTTAGGTCATCAATGTTCGACACTCTCCTCCTGTAAACGTTGTCCTTTACAAATCCCCAAAGGAAAACGTCCAGCGGCGTTATATCAGGTGCATTGTGGATTTCGTTTCTATGAACCACCATAAAATCTGTGCTTTCTCTTGTGGTGTATGCATTCTCCTTAATATCCGGTCGAGTAAAACATCACATACAAAAGTGCTAGAACAAACACATCAAAAGTAAACATAACATTGCAATAGTTGCCAGAAACAAAAGAGAGAAAAATGCAATGAATAAGCAGACGATATTTAGAAAAGTACAGATATTTAGACTGGAAAATGAAATTATCTGAAATTAACCACACGCGCAGACGATATTTATAAAAGTAAAGATATTCAAACCTGAAAAGGAAAATATATAAGTTATTCCATCAATAAATGCCATAAGTTTGTTTATATCTTCATTATTTTATGAGTTATTAAACATCAAAATGGGTCCGGGACTTTATAAACACCCTGTACAGTATATCTTTTGAGTTACTACCCAGATGAGGCATTGTGATATGATAAAACATTTACTGCGTCAAAATTCTATTAGCCCTGCGCTAATATTCAACAATTTCCATGTTGGGTGGGACCTAATAACAGATCGTTACAGGAGATTATGTAAGAGCTTTCACCGAAACTAGAGTCGTCAGTCATGCGTTTTTCATTGCATGACTGCTCTAACTGCATATCATTCACTTGATTCGAATTCCATTGATATTGATTCTTAGGTTATCGGGATCATTCTAATAGGTTGGCTTTCTGAAAGATAGAACAACACACATATGTGTAACATAAGATGAGATAAATTACATTCTGCTGTTAAACACTTTTCGGCAAATAATGTAATTTACGATAATTTTGTAGAATCCGCAGCATCTTGAAAAATATAACTAGTTAATGTTTCAGAATTGGATAAAATTGCATATTTCTATTTTCTACAGTTTTTTCTCCCTTTTATTACTTCGTTGTACGAAGCAAAGGAAATTCTGTAAATTGAACTGCTATAACATTTAATCTTTAGATGTTATAGCAGTCCCATATACAGAATTTCTAAGTTCTCTTTCTTTTCAGTCGGCATACATTTCCATACCCGTCCAAACTCGGCCTTTATTTTCCCAATCGCTAGTCACAGTCACGGTCATTATTAACAAGCTTGCGTCTCTCTTGTATGATCTCTAAAAAAATTCAGGGATCTGTATTTCCTTTTTTTTTAGATTATAGAATTTAGTTAAATTGATTGTTGGTGGCAACTAGAACTTAAAGAGTGTAGCAACTATTCGCTGGTCTTCTGACAACTACGTGAATAAGGTCTAAAGAAGGGTTAAATTACCCTTCCATTTTAATTTGAGAATACTCACAGACGTCCCCTCTCGAGCTTACAGGAAAGCCTCTACACGGACTTAAGATAGAAAATAAGAAACTAAATTAATTCTAATTAACACTTAGCCGAAGCTGAACAGAAGTAACTAACCGAGTTGACCCTTATTTAAACCTCATCGGCGATTACCAACAGGCAGGTAAGGATACGGCAGAGCGTAATAAGATTGGCTTAAAGCAACTACGTGGCTAGGAAGTAGAGCATGCTCTTTTGAGAACTTCTGAGCGCTTCTACACAAGCGACTGAAACTTTCCATTAAATACCGGTTCTACCTCATTTACATAAAGTGCGATACTAAAAACTCATTCTGGCAGGGAGTTTGTAGGTGAGAAACAAGACAATAAAGGAAAGGGTTCAAAATTAAATGTAACTAAGAAAAATCTGAAAGGTTTCAGATTTTAATTACGTCCAAAGGGGCGTTTATTTAATATTTTGTGTGTTACCTTTATTTGTTAAATACCATGTTCTTCGCACTTAAACCATAATATTCAGTTCAACAGCAATATCGCAAAATAATTTTAAATTAAGCGTATCATTAGAAATTTCGGTACACACTCTCACGCGCTGGAGATAAAAATGTTTTTCCGTAGAACGTTGGTATTGCTGGCTTTGAAATCTTTGAGTTTGTTAATGAAAAATTCGGTAAAGTTTTAGAGAATATTGTTACGAATTTCACATTTATTTGGCTATTTATTTAGAATTGTAATTAAAATTCCTTTTTATTTTTCTATGAAACGCAGACGATTTTTTTTGCTATTTAATTGGCTAGTTTTTTTGGTTATTGTAATTAAAGTTCCTTTTTATTTTCCCGTGCAACGCAGACGATTTTTGAAGAGAAAGCTGAGTGAAAAATAAATAAATAAATAAATAAAAATAAAAATGAAATAAGCAGTAAATTGAAAAGTGAAACGACGCAAAATGCCAAAACGAAAGTAATAGTCCTTCGAGATTCAAATCCCTTTGGACTAATTAGAAAATTAAAATAATCCCTACAAGCTAAAAAATCCCAGACTGTTCTACGAGAAAACAATAAATGTCAAATAGTGTCTTACAAACAACTTACTGTAATGCTGCGGTTAAAATTATGCTAGTCATTCCCAGTAACATTCTTTTATTAAAAGTGTTAATGTTTTCCCTAAATTGTTAAACCACTTTGAAAAGGGAAATATAGTTTTCCACTAGCGAGGGATATCATTCATACGTTAAATAGCAATTTTAACAGGTACACTGCGCAAAAAGTGGGACAGTTCTATATTTCCCGTTCTACTGGGCCGATTGACGAAATTCAGCTTGCGTTTTTCATGTCTCGAAAACGCAACTCAGGATATTTATTAGGTTTATATGTAGCATTGTTCTAATATAGGTAGTTTGACACAGAATCGGACTTTTTCTGAAATGATATGCCAAGTTTTTTCCATATTTCGATTCCACGACCCCAATTATGCCAAACTCCCACGTTTTGCAAAAATCGCCTGAGTAGTTTTTAAGAAATATGCTCTCAAAGTTTTAGCTTCTCATTGTTAATTGAATTTGGTATGTATTTATTAATATCTCCTTTTTTTATAAAAATTACTTGATTCGTTCTTCCAGAATTCGAAATTTAGACTTATTCCAAATATAAATCTCACATTTTTATGATTTACTTTTAAAATTCGTATTTTTAAATATTTTTATAAATTTTTAAAAAATGTTTTATATTATAACCTATAAAACTTTTAATATCATCCTAAAGTAGATGTATTTCTAGGCACACCTGCACAAAATCAAAGTTTTTTTTATTCAAAATTTCCTCAGATATATGTGAATTTACATAATGGCTCGTTTTGAAATTTGGCATATTCGTTACAAGCGATAATAACGCCAATTGTGGTTTACGCACTTTGTTAAAATTATTTGACAGGAATGAGCGTGACTTTTTTCCGCTCATGTACAATGAAAAAAATGAAAGGAAAATAGGTTGTTATAAATTAATAAGTTCGTGAAGTAAGTGTGCTATAAATTATTAAGTTCGTTCTTGGAGCAAACTGAAAAAATTGCGTCAAGACAACTAAATTTTAGAAAATTTAATATTCAGGCAAAATTTGAGTCGTAGAATCGAAACATGGAAAAAAAAGGCATGCCATTTCAAAAAAAGTCCGACTTTCAGTCAAGATACCTATGCAAAAAATTGCTATATATATATATATATATATATATAATATATATATATCCTAAGTCGCGCTTTCGAGGCATGAAAAACGCAATTTGAATTTTGACAATCGGCTCAGTAAAATGGGAGATATAGACTTTTTTTTTCATTTTATAAGCTGCAATTTCCTTTCATTTCATATCCCGATTAGGCAGAATTGAAGAATCGGTACTTAATCAAATCAAAATTCCATCAGTATGTCATAATAAAGAGGGATTTGATTAACTAAGAATTAAATAGTGTCCTTATTAGTCCCCGATTGTTTGAAGGAATGACTGAACAGCCAGAAGAGAGCTTCCTTCATTTCCAGGATTACTTACTTTTCATTCACATGAATAGTTGTAAAGGCAAGAGATTTCAAAATCTTCTTTTGTACGTAGCTTCTAGGCAAGTGTCGGGCCACTGAATATTTTTTTAGTTAAATACGCTATTTGAATATGGCAGAGCACATGACGGCTATCTATGGGAGAAGATGCCTTCTCGGAGGACTTTCTAAAACTGGCTCGCACTTTACACATGGGGAAGTGCAAGAAAGCCTGCTATGCAGCCTGCCCTTTTGCTTGTGTTTGAACCCGAGTCAGACTGCCAGCATTTATCAGTCTTAATCACTCTGTCACGAATGGAAGAAAGAAATGTTTTTGGAAGCAGTATGATCACGAATTACGTTTTTTCAACCATTACAATTGCAAATTTTTTTGGAACCAATATAATTACGAATTATTTTGTTAAAACCAGTGTAATTACGAATTAATTTTTTGGAATCAGTATAATTATGAATAATTTTTTGAAACCAGTATAATATTCAATTATTCTTTTTTGGGGGAATTAGCATAATGGAACCAGCACAATTACGAATCTTATTTTTTAAACCAGAATAATAACTATTTTTTGGAATTACAAATATGGTTCATCTTAAAAATTCCCACTAATTGGTAATGTCATTAGATTTGTGAAGCAAAAAGTATGAAAATGTCTTCGGGAGGATTCAAACTCTATACCTCCCGACTGCTAGTAGGACTTGTTACCAATTACGCCATGAAGGCACGCCGTAAAGAGCCAGAAAATAACTACATTGTCCCCCATGCGTTAGGAGAAGCGGGGATGCAATCGCCAAATCCTGGTGGCAGTAAAATATCGCCCACGACATTTTTATTCGGGCGCCACTTTAAGAGTCATTCAGAGTCTTGCGAAATAAGGAAATCACAGTGCCATAGCTGCGATTACGGATCTTCCACTCGCTAGTCAAACGTGTTTTGAATTACATAGTGAAGGCACTCGGTAAGAAGAGAAAATACCTTACAACTGACTAAACGTTGGCGATAAATTCAAAAGCACGGATATTTGGAATACTTTGGCGGTACATCGAAGTAACAGAAATTATAGCGTATAGTGGTCCCCTTTTCCGTTATTTTTCAGAAAATCAAAGGAATTTGCTAAATCAAAAATACTATTATGTATCCAGATTCGCAAAATCGCTTTTATTTACATTTTATGCATAATAAGAAAAGTAATTGCAGTTGAAAAGGCTCCGATTTCTATAAACCTAACTGACTTCAAAACCGACCAAAGAAAAATCTACTAATCTCTACGCAGATAATATGTGCGCATGTGGGAGTTAACATCATGTATCCCATGTACTTTAAAAAGGAGTCAAAAGTATGTTCCCTAAATATGTATTAATGTTATAAATGTTAAGAATGTATGGGAGCAATTGCTCCCATAAAAAATTAATAATTTAATTCGTAATTGCTCCCATAAAAACTTTAAATACTGTTAAGAAATAATACAATTTTTGAACTGTTCTCCTATCCATTAATAAAACTATGAGCTGCTCTAATAGAGAAAAGAAATGAAAACCGTTTAAATTCATGGAACTCTCTATTTTGCTTCGAACAGATGGAAAACTAAAGCCTGTTTCAATTCCGAAACAAATTTTTAATCACCCGATTGCA
>KK120149.1:253356-265928 GCA_000611955.2 Stegodyphus mimosarum | reverse complement strand
GATATAATAGCGTAATAAACAAGACACATACATAGCAAAATAAAAGAAATCACAAATTTTGCAATGTTTTAACTTACAAATATCAGAAGAAATGTGATGGAACTGCAATTTGAAACCAATAAAAAGTACTTATTATCCGGTTTTTAAGGAACGTTTCCAGCCACCGCAAACACCTTTTGAGCAAACAGTTTGCTTGGCGTGTTTAATCGTAGTTTGGCCGACCAACCGGTATAGTGATTAGCGTCGCTGACTACCGTGCCGAAGGGCCTGGTTCGAATCCCGGAGAAGGCATGGATGTTTGTAAATGTATAACGCCGGTGCGGAATGGCGGCTTCTTAAATATGCGGCGAACCGAGAGTCTTCTCATGTGGCTTGGTGGAAGGGGAGAGGGGTGGGACCCTCGAACCCGTCCCCTCAGAGTGCTCTCCATCAAAATTGGGGGCGGAACTGAGCCAAATCGCACTGTCACCTGTTAGGCGCTCAAGGCTGTTGCCAGCAGCAGGCGTAATCTAGCGCTCCTAGCCGCAAGGAATTTTATGGGCTTGGACTGACTCGGCCAGACAAGTGAAGCATAAACAACAACAACAGCAATCATATTTTGACAAACGATTTTTGGCATTTGAAAGAAAGAGACTTGTTTTAGAACACTGTGTTGTAAAATTTGTAAAAAAATATCGTTATCATTGAGTACAAGGTGTCTGAAATGGAACTATCACGGTACCAGATTAGAACCATTATTTACTTCCAGTTCTGTTGCAAAAAGTGAGCTACAGAATATCACCAAATCAAATGTACTAAGGTGCTAATGTTGTGTCGTATGACATTATGAAGGTTTGGTACCAAAGTTCAAAAACAAGAACTATAACCCATACACAAAGTTCAAAAACAAGGACTATAGGAAGCACAGCGTTCTGGCCGGCTCACTGTTGTTGAAGAGGCTCAAGAACTTGTGGAAAAGCATCAGTATGCAACCACTGGAGATCTTGCTAAGGAAATAGACATTAGTACCATGTCCATTAGTCACGTTATGCATTGCATAAACCTGGTGTACAAGTTCAATCGCTGGGTGCTTCTTGAGCTGACTCAAGTACATAAAGACAGACGTGTTCGGGCCCGCACTAATTTGCTCGAATATCAACGCAAGGACAAAACTCTGGACCGGATCGTCACTTGTGATGAAAAGTGGATTTACTTCAACAACACAGGCCGAATAGGGGTTGGTCTGCACTCGGTGAGCACGTCGGCAGCGTCGCAAAGCACAATTTGACTACAAAAAGATCTGGCTTTGCATGTGGTGGGATTGCCGTGGTATTATTCACAAAAAGTATCTGGAAAAAATATAAAGCTCTCGACAGTTAGACGTACGGCGAGATGCTTGCTAGTCCGCGTTGATGTTGCTATGAAGAAAAAATATCGAACTGAATTCCGGTACAAAAGGTACTGTCCCATCAAGATAATGTAAGACCACATGTCTGCATTCACCGTCTGAAATCTGTACGGATTCGAATGGGATCTTTTGCCACACCCACCATATAGCCCCGACATCGCTCCCTCGGACTTCTACCTTTTTTCACACCTGCAGCTATATCTTGCTGGTGCTATCTTCCATTCTGCACATGACGTCCAAATAAGGTTGATCTGCTTTTGGAGTCGTGGCCACCAAGTTTCTGAGCCGAAGGCTTTGAAAAATTGCCAAAACGTTGGCAGGAAATCACAGATTTGGGTGGCGATTACTACCCTCACTAAAGGTATTGCTTTCATTTTTCCCCTTACTTTACACGTATTTCGGCGGAAAACTTTTGTTACAAACAGATATTTATTAAAATATTATATGGATAAAAATGCAATAATTATGGATAACAATACATAGAAAAGCTGATGTTTTTTTAACACTTGTTCTTCCTAACATATGTCGATATACATATATTTTTAGTTTAGGATAGTGGTAGATTACTGTGATCACTTTATTGAATTACTACATTTTCTAAAACCTATAAACTTTCATTACATTCTACACACAGAAAAGCAATGAATAATATATACAGTAACTTGCTGTGCCTATTATAATTTCTTCTTTGTTTGAAAGGACAGAAGTTCATTTTTAAAATTTTATTTACAACGAACTTCTTACTATTAAACATTGAAAACAATGAAAATAAAAAGAGTCTTCAACAACAACAACAAAAAAAAAAAAAAAATTATGGTCTGCTCTGTCTTTTAGTTTAAAGAGTTGCTGGTGTTTAACGCTTAGGATTACTAACGGATATCTGAGGATGTTACAGAGCAAATAAAACAAGCAAAAGATTTTATATACACATATATTTTATTAGCCGAAACGACGTTAGCTCAGAAGGGCTATTAATTTCGTTTTGGCATTTTGCATTGATTTACTTTCTGCGTTGATTCAGTTTTCAAACTATTGCCACCAAATATTACAGCCCTGTATTACATTTAAAGAAATTAAATAATGAAGAATCTGCATAAATTTATATATGTGTCTCGTATTCTGATAAAACAACGGCACTTGAAGCCATCAAATTTTGAATAACGTAATTTTCTACCGAATATGGGCCCTTGGAAGCCCTAATTTGGAATTTGTTTTACTATCTATTTCATATTTTGTCAGACAGTAAATAATGTTTTAACAAACTCAACGATTTCAAAGCGAGAATTTGCAACACTGTATGAAAAAAGAAAATTGTCTCCAGCGCACGAGACTGGGTATTGGAAATTCTAAAGATATGCTGATTTAAAAATTATTTTATGGTTTAAGCGCGAAGAACATGATATTTAATAAATAAAGGTAACACACAAAACGGTAGAAAAAAGCCCCTTTGGGCGTAATGTAAAATATGAAAGCTTTTAGATTTTTAAAATTTTTTATTTATTACATTTATTCATTCAGAATGACTCTATGTAAAATTGGTCGATGATATAAGAAATAAGGTACATAATTTAAGATGTCTGCAGTTATATTCCTGGTAAATGCTAAATCTATAAATGAATTGCCAAGCTTACTTGGATAGATGCTTGGAACCTTATTGAGATTAAAATAGTGTTTCATAAAATCAGATGCCTTTCCATTCCATATAATACACAACAAACACCAACCGAATACACTGACCCTCTACCAGACTCGCGGTCGCCAACCGGCGGTGAAAAATTTGTTAAAGTCGGCAGAAAAATTTGGGTTTTATTTATAGTTATATAAAAATTCAGTTTAAAAAACGATGAGTAACGAAACGTATTGCGGAATTTTGATTATAGTTTTTCTGTAAATTTTAGCTACCAATTCTAGAAAAATTGCTTCTGAGTTTAGCGACTTTTACAGATATCATAAAAATAAATAAATAAAAATAATAATAAAAAAAAACCTGTTTTAAAAAAAAATCAAAACTTACGATTTTAATGATTTTCCGTATACCTAATCTTTCTCGAGCCACGTGGCTCTCTCTAGCTTTTTCCTTTTTAACTATTTTTATGTAATTTTCCGATTTCTGCTGTCTATCCAGTATATTCTGATGTGCAGGTAAATGGTTTTGAACCTAGGTACTCCATAAAACATGATCCTTGGTCTAGCGACATTTGAAAGTTAGAGTTGGCAACCATGGATATGCTGCTGTTAAAACCAAAAATAGCGCAAACTGGAATTCTTTTTCTCTCTGAATTACAAACATATATATTATATTCATTCGCTTTAATAACACATTTTTTTCTCCGTGTCAACTGCACCAAACGATCTTGCCACTTGGCGAAATAAAATAAAATACAGCAAACACTACACGAACACACTGACCGTCTATGCGCGACTGTTTGTCAGAAGATTTGACACTTACACCTGGTTGCGCATGCGCACGGAGCTTTGACATCACCAAAATTTCGCTATTTTTGACGCGTTACTATAGTATACCCTTTGTCTAATATATGTATATATATATTCGCATTTTTAATTAGCAAGTAAGAATGTAGAAGCGATGGTACATTCGAAACCTCTAAAATCCTATTTGTAAAAGCACAGTAATGCCAAAAAATTACATTATCAAATAGAATCAAAATACCATTATTAATAAAACATGACTTAAAAGAAAAAATAATAAATTGAGACTAATAATTGAATATTTATAAAAATGTGGGAAAAGTACAAGTTGTAAGAAAAAGTTGCAAGAAAATGGGAGAAAAACACAATTATGGACAAAAAGATCAAAATGGCAATATTTCATTGAGAGTCACATAACAGTATCGTCAGGGGAAAAGTGCAATATAATTCTCACTGAATATATTCGCGTTTGCTAATGTAGTTTTATCTATCTAATGACGTATTTAAATTGATAGTAATATTAGTAGTTTCGAAGTTATAAGTATTTGCGCGCACCTCAAATAGCTTCTTAATTTTTGCTTTCGCATCAGCCGTTAAAAACCTAAATCAGTTATTCATGTTACTAACGAAATAATTATTTTACAACGAAGCCTTAATCGTGCATCACGGTATTATAAGAAAAAGGGCGATACATATAGCGTAATATAAGAAAAGACAAAAAACAAAACAAAATAAAATAATAATAATAATAATAATAATAATCTAAAAGCTTTACGATTTTACATTACGCCCAAAGGGGCATTTTTTTAGCGCTTTGTGTGTTCCCTTTATTTATTAAATATCATGTTCTTCGCCCCTAAACCACAAAATTCAGTTCAACAATAATATCGGAAAATAATTTTAAGATGAGCATATCTTTATAATTTCCGATAAGCAGTCTCGCGCGCCGGAGATGATTGTTCTTTTTTTTCTCGTACAGTATTGCCATTGCTCGCTTTGAAATCGTTGAGTTTATTAACCAAAAATTCCTTAAAGTGTTACAAAACATGAAATAGATAATAAAACAAATTCCAAATTTGGGCTTTCAGATGCCCATATTCGGGTGGAAACGTATGTTAAACAAAATTTGATGCCTCTATAGGTACCGTTGTTTTATCAAAATGTGAGATACATACATACATTCATGCAGTTCTTCATTATTTAATTTATTTAAATGTGATACAGGGCTGTAATATTTGGTGGCAACAGTTTAAAAAGTGAATCAATGGGGAAAGTGAATCGACACAAAATGCCAAAACGAAATTAATAGACCTTCTGGGCTAACGACCTGTTCAGCAAATGGAAGAATTATATTACAAAAATTACAGCGTTTTTATTTTGAAAGAAAGGGAGGGAAAAGTTTAGAGAAAATGCATCGCATTGTAGTTACCCTACAGGTAAACCACGAAAACTCCCAAGGACCCATACTTCCGTTTTCTACAGCGCATCGCACTAGCTGCGCTGAACGATTTTACCGCTGAGCCGCTGTTGGTGTCAGAGCTCGGAAAATTTTGTAATTCCATTGAGTTCGCTAATTGCCAGCTGATGTGAAGCAGATTACTACTTTGATCTTTTTTACAGCACTTATCTGTTCTATGCATTCAGTTCATAATCAGCGTATTTATTATAACCCAAGTGTTAACATGATTAAAATATGAAACATCTATCTACAAGAAAATGTTTTCCAGCGGTCCTTGTATTTTGACTTGATTTCTCAAAGATTAGACTTCCGTCCATTCTATTTAACATTTCTTTAAAATACATTATAAAAAAAAGACCTCAAAATACTAATCGATAATTGTCCTACTATAAACAGGGATGCACCAAAAGTGAAATAGAACATGGGCTAGCTATAAGCATACACTGGTGTGCAAAAATTAAGGACGAAGTCGAAAAATTAGCATATCAGCTGAACGAAGAGGCAGAGCGTACAGAAAGACCAATCAGGAGGTTAAGTAAGGTGATGTAAGGTAGCACATGCGCAGATATGCAGGTAGACGTAATTGGGGAGTGTCTGAGTAGTATAAAGCATGTCGTCGGTGTAAGATCAGTATTTCTGGCAAAGAGATTGCGCGCCGTATAGCAGTTAAAATCCCACCGAGTTGCTGCCTCAGCGAGAAATGGCGAATAATCAATCTGTTAGACAACATCTGGATGCTTTTACCCGAGGTCGAATCATTGGGAAGTTGGAGGAAGGCCGCAGTGTGACAAGTGTGGCTGAAGAGTTCGGAATTGGTCACAGCATCGTTTCACGACTTTGGAGACAATTTCAAACTACAGGAACAGCTATCCGGGGGTTTAGTAGTGGTCGTCCACGAGGAACCACACCCGCAGATGACCGGTATATTGCCTTACAGGCCAGAAGAAACAGGCGGCAGACAGCGGGAGAAATCGCTAGACACACGACACAGGCGACTGGACGACCGATATCGCGTTTTACCGTGGCCAGAAGACTGCACGGTGGTGGTCTGTTTGCACGACGCCCTGTACGGTGTGTACCTCTAACGCCTGCCCATCGGAGAAGGCGTTCTCTGTGGTGCCGGGAACACCGGAATTGGAGAGACAATGAATGGGGACGAGTACTCTTTACAGATGAGAGCAGATTTAGTCTGAGTTGCGATTCTAGACACATACACATCTGGACAGAGCGGGGAACACGCAATAACCCCTTCAACATCATCAAAAGGGACTGTTTTGGAGGTCGCGGAGTTCTCGTTCGAGCAGACATAATGCTTGGTAGCCGGACCGACCTTCATATCTCCCAAGGAGGTTCGTCACCTGGGACTGCTATTGTAACGAGGTTCTTCTTCCTTACATGCGTCTTTTCACAAGGGCTATGGGTCCTCAGTTCCTCTTCATGGACGACAACGCTCCACCTCATCGCACAGTTACTGTCGAAGAGCTGTTGGAGAGTGAAGATATTGAACACATGGATTGGTCGGCAAGGTCTCTGGATCTAAATCCCGTCAAGCATGTACGGAACTTACTAGGGAGACCCGTGGCAGCACGTAACTTATCGCCAGTAACGATTCCGAAACTGCGATTGGTGCTACAAGAGGAACGAGCAGCAGTGTCTCAACAGCTCATTAACAACCACATATCCAGCATGCACAAATGATGTGAAACCTGCCTAGCAGTCAGGGGAGATCATATCCCCTATTAAAGACCGGATGTTTCTTGCTGGACACCCATCACAGTGATGTTTCGGCCTTCAGTCGCATTGCGCTCCATGCTACTTTTTCAATAAAGCTTCTTTTTATCCCTCTGATTTCTCTTTTAGTAAGTGTTGCTTACATTACTCATTTCCTTACGTATTGGGGATCTTACGGTATTAAATGTGTTGATTTGGAAAGCTTTTGTACAAAGTTATATTGAAAAAACCGTTTCGTCCTTAATTTTTGCACACCAGTGTATATTCCTTACATTATGAGTTAGATTTTATAATTTGATTCAATCGGCATTTGAATTGGGATGATAGTTCAATTAGAACCTGATTAATGGATAGAACCCTCCTCCCCAGAGGAGACTTGGCGACAGTTGTCAAGTGGACGATATTTGGTGATTTCTAGCTAACTTGGCAACAGCTTGGAAGTTTTCATACAACACATTGTTGCTGTTGTTGTGTTGTATCTTATCATCTCACTTGTGTGATAGTAACATCAAAACAAGACCACGAAATTCATCGTGGCAACGAGGGCAAGATTGCGCCTGTCGTTGGCAACAGTCTTGAGCACCATACAGGTGACAGTACGACTTCGCTCAGTCCGTCCCTAATTTTGAAGAGCAGCACCCCGGGGGAGCCCGAGGTTTTTTTTTACCACCAACATCTCTAGAAGACTTTCGGCTGGAAGCATATTTAGAGTGCCCCCATTACGCAGAGACACTATACATTTAAGAACATTCATGCCTTCTCCGGGATTCGAACCCGGGGCCCTTGGTATCACAAAAGGCTCCCTTAACCACTATACCGTATGGGCGGCTAGAATACACCTTTTCGAAGCATTAGGAGCAATTATCCCGGAAGCTTCCAAGAGTGCTCGGGCAGCCATGTAAATACGGCTGCGTTGATGTCGATATTTACTTAGTGAAATAATTTAGATCAAAGTTTTATGGCTAATGTTGAGTTTCAGCTCAGTGATACTGCTTTTGCTGTACGAGTGATTTTCGTGTTTGTGATATTTTTCGCATGTTAAACAGAATTTGCTTTATCTCGCATTTCTTTCTCGAACCATTTGTAGCTGCTTAACTTTCTGTACCAGCTGTTGCTTACTCCACTAACAGGTCAGTATCTTCCTGTACGTTTGGCTTAATTATTAAGAAAATTTATACGAAACCAAATCGTGCAACAATATGTTCGACAAATGACGGTAAACGCAAACATTTTCCTAGATCGACGCACCAGAAAACTTTTAAACCAGCACGACCTAAACATAAATTCTTCTTCTAAAGTAATTATTTTGAGGTTTTTAAGAATTTACTTATTTTTATCTAACCAATTATTTTATGTTAAGCAGCTTTCCGCTTTTTTGCCAGAACGCTAATGTTTAGTTCGCGATTATTCAAATGAGGTAGAAAGAGATATTATTTGAAGAGAAGTTTTAGATTATTTAGTTTTAATCAGAGCGTGTTCCGTCTGTTGAAGGCCACGTTACTAGTTCCAGTGCAACGATAACAGTCTACGTTCAGAGTTGCTTATTCTTGCCAAGAGTAGTTCTCGCGTCGGTATAGTCCTGAGCCAATTTGCGCATATTTATTCCTGTGTAGCCTTTGGACTAACTTAAGATTTAACTTAGTTTTCAATTTGAATTCCTTATCTTCTGAGTTACGGCATAAAATGCTGGCTGGTTTTGTAAGCACTAGAAGGGCCTTTTGTTAAATTATTTTGAGTTCTGAATGAAAATGTCTTTTGCAGTCTTCTTAAATTCTGTTTCATAGCAATAAGTCGCTTACACGTCTATTCAAGGAATTGTCACAAGTTACGTTTAATTACAGAAACAACTCCTGCAAGGTAAAAAAACAAATTAAATAAAAAAAAATCTTAAAGGATTCAGATTTTAAATTACGTCCAAAGGGGTGTTTTTTAACGTTTTGCGTGTTACCTTTATTTAATAAATATCATGTTCTTTGCACTTAAGCCATAAAATTTAGTTCAACAGCAATATCGCAAATTTTAAAAAGCAATATCGCAAAATAATTTTAAATTGAGCATATCTTTATATAAAAAATTTTTTTTTTTTTTTTTTTTTTTTTTGTAGAATGTTGCCATTGCTCGCTTTTAAATCGCTGAGTTTGTTAATCAAAAACTCGTTAAAGTTTTACAAGATATGAGATAGATAATAAAACAAATGCCAAATTTATGCTTTCATATGCCCATATTCGGGTGGAAACGTACGTTATTCAAAATTGGATGGCTCTAGGTACCGTTGTTTTATCACAATGCGAGAAACATGCATACATTTATGCATATTCTCCATTATTTAATTTATTTAAATATAATACAGTGCGATAATGTTTGGTGACAACAAAATGCTAAAACGAAAACAACAGTCCTTCAGGGAAAAGCCCCTTTAGCCTAAAAAATGCTAACTTTACCTTTTGTGTATAAATTGTGTTTCATTAAAACAGTTTACTGAGAACATCGTACTGATGCGAGCACGTAATTTTTAAACAAACGCAGACTAAACACCAATTCTTTTTCCAAAGAATAGTTTTGCGAGTAAAAACAAATTAAAACAAAACTCTAACTTTACCTTTCGCGTATAAAGCACGAGAGACCCGAAAATAATCAGAATTGTGCTCCTGCGTATCGTGTACTTGTATCGAGGTTTCGTGGGCATACTTCAAGTGCGCGAACCGAGGACAACATCGACAAAATCCGTGATCTCATCCTGGAAGATCGAGGTAGAACAATCGATCAAATCGAAGACTTATCCGTCTTGTCCTTGGAGTTTTAAACAGCGCATTTTGCATGACGATTTGGGATTGCGACGAGTGGCTAAACACTTTGTACCCAAACTTCTTT
This sequence comes from Stegodyphus mimosarum, assembly GCA_000611955.2. Taxonomy (NCBI): domain Eukaryota; kingdom Metazoa; phylum Arthropoda; class Arachnida; order Araneae; family Eresidae; genus Stegodyphus; species Stegodyphus mimosarum. The sequence goes on along the minus strand of KK120149.1, from coordinate 256,050 downwards.
TCGACGAACAAAGGGATCGTAGTTTGGAAGCCTGTAATGAAATGAAAGATGCAGTGACAGACGATCCACAGTTTTTCGACAAAATCATCGCAGTCGAAGAGGCATGTGTTATGGGTACGATTTCGAAAGTAAAGAACAGTCAGGTCATTGGAAGTGACTTGGCTCACCTTGTCCAAAAAAGCTTGTCAGGTTAAATCGAATCTGAAGACGATATTGATCTATTTTTTATCTATACATTCAGAACTCGTCCCTTAAAACCATACCGTCAGCCAACAGTTCTATTTGGAGGTGTTGAAATGGCAGATGTGTGGCGTGAAGACGTACTTCCTTGCGAGATTCCTACGAGTGCTTTTTGCACCATGATAACGCTCCCGCGCACACGACTCTCAGTGCTCGCCGTGTTTGGGCCTTAACACAGACGAGTACCTTGTCCCACACGCCCTATTCGCCAGATTTGGCTCCCTCGAACTTCTAAAGCATTTTACTGATATCAGCGAAGTCAAACGCAATGTCACGACTGCGATAGATGGTGTCAAAGAAGCCCAATTCGCAAGATGCTTCCAGCAATGAAATGAACGTTTGGACAACTGCTTTAGTACCAATGGAGGGCACTTTGAAGGTGATTAAAGTTGTATTTGAAAAAAAAAGAGTTGTATTAAAATAAATAAATAAATAAATAAAATAATGTCCATGTTTTTTATAAGGCAATGTCGGCTAATTTTGGGTCCCCCTCTCACGTTTCATTTACACAGTTTACTGAAGTCATCGTACTGATGTTTTCTGTCTTCCCGATGTAAGTAATTTTTGTCCTTTTATTGTACGTTTATACATCGATTTTAGTATCTCGTATTTAAGGAATAACCTCATTTTAGAAAATTTAACTGCCTATTCACAAGCAATTTTTTAAATACAGATTTAATTGTAGTTACATTATACGAAACATGGTAAATAGTTTAATTCTTTTTTTTATTTAACCTATACTATTAAGAAATTCGAGTCCTATGTTACTATCATGTATAACATTATTTATTCGTATACAAAATTTGGATATATTGCGCATCGTTTATTTGACCTCAAGGAAAAGAAAAGTCGTATAAACTTCCGGCCCGTGCATAAAGGTAAAGCATTCACATGCAGTGCTGCTTATGAAGCTTCCGTTGTTACTGCTAATAGGATGGGACAAAAATAACAACAACAAAAAAAGAAAGAAAAAAAACGCAGATGTATGTTGGTAATTTAATTATTCGCACAGAACTGCTCTGCGTGCAACATTACACATAAGGTAAGGTAATTATGCTTTATATATTTCACTATGTATAACGAAAGTTTTAAATGCTTATTAGGTACTGAAATTCTTATCTTTGCATAGGTATAATCATTGTGTATAAATAAATTAGAGTATAGTTTTTTCCATAGCGCCAAATTTCACGTATACATAAGCTATACAGATTTACGTTTTATACTGCACTCTTCTGGTCATATGACGTTTTCATTATTTCAAGCCACATTTGAATGCATATGACAGAAATCAATTAGAAATTAACAGAAGTTATTTAGTATGGTTTATTAGTTTTATTAGAAGATAGACGTTTCAAGATAGACACTCTTCGGCGCAGCGATTTTCATTTCGCTTCGTATGTCCAAGCCCGAAAATCGCATTCGAAACCAAAAAAGAAAGTTCTTGCAATCCACAAGATATAACATCGTTCATTTTTTCGTTGTTATAAAAGTGCTCGTCAGCGTAATAAAGTGATTCACATCAAAGTAATCTGCATTTCTCAATAATATTTTACAACAAGCGTTATTAACGTCTAGATCATCAACATAATTAGGAAAAGGATATCCAACACCATATGTTAGATGACTTTGCTACAGAATATTTAGATCACCTGTACACTATCGCTTGCATCAAAATTAAGCCTAATAATACTGATAAAATTCGATAACAATGTATAGATTTTAATCTTCTGCATATGTCCTTTTTATTATAATTTCTATTTTTTAGCTTCATATTCAAAAGAACTTTGAGAATAAAATATTTTTAGCCCAAAGGGAGTTAGCCCAGAACGGCTATTAATTTTGGTTTGGCATTTTGCTTTGGTTCACTATAAATGTCGGTTCACTTTTCAAATTGTTGCCACCAAGTATTAGAGCCCCTTATTATATTAATTAAGTAAAGTAAGTTAGTAAGAAATTAAATAATGAAGAATTTGCGTAAATGTATGTATATTTTTCGTATTGTGATAAAACAACGGTTTCTAAAGCCATCAAATTTTGAATAACATACGTTTCCACCCGAATATGGGCATCTGAAAGCCCTAACTTGGAATTCGGAATTTGTTTTATTATGTGTTTCATATTTTGTAAAACGTTACCGAATTTTTGATTTGCAAACTCAATGATTTAAAAGCGAGCAATGGCAACACTGTACGAGGCAAAAAAGCATTTTTATCTCCAACCCGTGCGATTGTGTATGGAAATTTTAAAGATATGCTCATTTTAAAATTATTTTGGGATATTGCTGTTGAACTGAATCATATAGCTTAAGTGCGAAGAACATGATATTTAATATATAAAGGTCATACACAAAACTTTGAAAAAACGCCCCTTTGGGGGCGTAATGCAAAATCTGAAAAGCTTTCACATTTTTATTATTATTATTATTATTATTATTATTATCATTATTATTGTTAT
>KK120149.1:219234-253334 GCA_000611955.2 Stegodyphus mimosarum | reverse complement strand
TTATTATTATTATTATTATTATTATTATTATTATTAGTAGTAGTAGTAGTAGTAGTAGTATTTTTTTGCGTAATATATTGTATATATTGTTTTTGAGATTGAATTTCGCTAAAATTATAACAGCAAGGATTACGTTTTACATGTGAGTTATATTGTTGCTCAAAGAACAAATTTTTATTCGTAAAACACTTGAAATACTGTTCTATAACACCATTTCAGAAAAGTTTTAAAATATGGCTAAATGATTTGCTTGGCACAGTAATTACTTATATATGTTTATATCTAGAGAGAGAGAACTGAATAAGTCTAAGGCGTCTTCACTGTTTACATGTGACTAAAAATAACAAATATAAAAAATGTATTGTCTTATTCTATACTTTTAAGTCGTAAAATATTTATAACTCACCATTTGTTGCATTTACTAAATGTAGCACCATTTGTCAGTATGTTCAAGCAGATGCATGTTGTTCTGAACATAACCCCGAATAAACTGCACAACAAATAGTGAAACAAATGGCTAAAAGCAGCAACAAATGATGGTAACAATGCAAAATAAATTGAAGTCAATAATACGTTTAAAATTCATCCCATATTCAATTCGGAATAAACCACATGCAAAAACCCGAAGCACAGAGGCAAACTACAAGCAAGGCGGAGAAACATACCAAAACCAAAAATCAAACAAGAATTTTATATCTTGCGCTGGATCGTCATCAGGGGGTTGGTCAACGAAAGAATAATGAGTCGGCCTGTTTTTGAAACAATAAAGACAAAGAGGCAAATACAATTTTTAAAGTTAAAATAATGTCAGAAAAATAATCAAAATAATGTGTTTTTATCAATCCAACCCATACAAGTCGAAGCAAGCTGCGTAAAATATTTCGAAATGATAGTATCAAGAACATAAACAAATTTAAAAAAGAAAAAAAAAATATTATTTTGAACAGACAGAGTCCAAAAAACAAACATGCAAATATAAGTAATCCAAAATAAGAAAAAATGAAAACATATGTAAATTTTGAAACCATAAAGGCCGGAATAAGAGTGTTTTTTAAACATTATAGCATCAAAATCATAAACAAGCAAAAAAAAAAACCTTTAAAATCTAATAATAATAATTTTAAATTTAAGTGGAAAAAAACATGTAAAACACAAGCTATCCAACCTATGAAAAAATAATAAAACAAAAGAAATTTAACATATAAAAGACTAATAAAAAGTAAAAAGTGGAGATTAATAACGAATTTCAAGCTCATTAATGTTAATAAAAATAATTTGAAAAAAACTTCAGTTGCAACATTAAAAACTTCAATTGCAACATTAAATATTGCTTAGTAAAAAGGAATAATTTGGTTGGTTTTCGTTTGTTTGATTACGGCAAAGCCTCGAGAGCTATCTTCTAAAAAGGAGGGATGCCTTCTTGGAGGGTGTTCTAAGGAAAACTGGCTCGTATACACGTTACACATGAGAAAAGCCACGACGATCCCCATGTAGCCAGCCCGTTCGTGAGATTCGAAACTCGGACGGAACTACCAGTATTCAGTGACTTTACCGCTCGGCTGCTGGTGAGCCTGAGTAATTTGTAAAAGGTGTAGTAAAGCAACAACAATTAAGTATTAAAACCGAAAATGAGGACAACTTTTGTTTGAAAAAAATACTGAAATCGATAATGATAACGAACAAACGCAAACTGATTCAATCAAGTATCTATGTTTTTAAAATACTGAAAATATTTAAAGTTTTAACTCCTACTGAACATAGAACAATATCTAAGTTTTATCCAATGAATTCAGTGTTGTGCGGACTTCACTTAAATCTTCTGTTAGAGGTCACTCTGAAATTTGTGAGATACGCGCAGAAGATAAGTTGCAGAGAAGAATTAACAGTTAGATTTGAAAATATGAACTATTTTAACTCAGGTGACGCTTTTTTATCGGCCAGTTATAAGTAGTTTAGCGTAGAATAAATTTTAGGCGGAAGGAAAAAGGAGTTGAGGCGACAACATCATCGCGCTAAGATTTTCTATGACTTTAAAATGAGATTAAATGAGGGAGAATGCGCTCAACATCTACAACTAGCATTTGGAAATGAAGGTCCATCTGTTGCTAGTGTGTTCAAATATTTACAGGATTTCACAGAGTTCGCAACCCTGTTCAGGACGAAGAACACTTAAGAAGGCTGTTGTCAGCAGTAATCCCGGATAACCTGTCTGCTACAGTAAAAATGTTAATCGATGATAATAGCTGCACCTATCAAATGATACAGGAGGACCTTGACATTGGATCCGTTGCCATACATAAAATTATTCATGCAGAATTGCATATGAAAAAAACTAGTCTGCCGTTGGTTTAGCCATAATTGAACTGATCATCAAAACGAAGAGCGTGTCAGAATCAGTAAAGAAACCCATTGCTTAAATGTAATGACCATCGCATTATTTTTAAAATCGTAACTGGTGATGAAATGTACACTGCGGGGATTTTAAAAAAAAGAGAGAGAGAAAGAGTTCTATATCTCCCGTTCTACTGGGCCGATTGACAAATTCAAATTGCGTTTTGCATGTCTCGAAAGCGCGACTTAGGATATGCATTAGATTTATATAGCATTGTTTTAAAGTAGCACAGTCTATATACAATATACTTCGATTTTGACACAAAATCGAACTTTTTCTGAAACGGCATGCCAATTGTTTTCCATATTTCGATTCTACGACAAAACTTTATCTCTCAAAATTTTGACTCCCCTGTGTTAATATAATTTTATATATATTTATTAATATCTCTCTTTTTTATTAAACTTACTTGATTGCTTCTTTCACATCTCGAAATTTAGGTTCATTTCTAATAAAATTCGCCCATTTTTTATGATTTATTTTTTAAATTTATATTTTTTAATAATTTTTATAAATTTTTCGAAAAAATGTTTTAATTATAATCTACACTGGTTATCATAAATTAAGGAAAAATAACAAAAATAGCGATAACTCCCTCAAAAATAGGCCAAACCGTGTAAAATTTGAATAAGTTGTCAAATAAGAGTAGTTAGTAAAACCGCAATGTGCAAATTAGTGGCCCTGGGCTTGAAATGCGTCATCTGCAAGGAGCATAAAAGTCCATGTTTGAGAGCAAGCCCACATATTTCACTGTGATACTGACATCAGAAATCTGAGATAGACAATTCGTAACAATGAACTCCAAGCAACACTTGCCTGCAGAACTACGATGGAGAGACATTAGGAGACCTGAGGCAGGACAAAGTCAAACAGAATAGGCCAGATGCCTAAATGCGAGTCCTTCTGTGGTTCATAGACTTTGGAGGCAATTTCAAACCACAGATTCGGCATCTAGGAGGTTCAGCCAAGGACGGCAAACTGCTAGGACGAGCGCTGATGACAGGTATTTGACATTATGTGCATGCAGGAATAGAACCGCTACTTTTCTTAATCCTCCCTTGCTGCAGCCACCGGATGTTTGGTGTCAACGTCAACTGTACGTAAAAGGCTTCACGAAGATGGTCTGTATGCGAGGCGACTAGCCATTTGCGTGCCGCTTACGTCACACCATAGGAGGGACCGTTTGCAGTGGGCACGACAACTTGTCCACTGGACGCCTGATCAATGGAGGGTTGTCCTCTTTACGAATGAGTCCAGGTTTAGTCTCGAAAGCGGTAGTTGGCGTTACTTGATATCGAGAAAACCTGGAACCCGTTATCATCTGTCAAGCATCCGTGAAAGAGATGCATATCGAAGAGGCAGTGTCCGTGTTTGCGGTGGCATCTCTTTGGGTGGACGCACTGACCTCCATGTCTTTCCAAGGTTAATGCTCAGGTTTATAGAGATGACATCCTTGATGCTTATGTGCGCCTATATGCCGGGGCAATAGGTGATTCTTTTCTCGTACAGGACGACAACGCAAGATCACACAAGGCTCGCATCGTAGATTATTATCTTCAACAGGAAACAATTATGCGCATGGGCATCGAGTGGCCAGCTCAATCCCTGGACTTGAATCCTATCGAGCACGTTTGGGATGCTTTAGGGAGACGGTTAGCCGCTCTCAATACGCCCCCTCAGAGCCTTGCCGCGCTCGCAACTGCTTTGCCAGAGCTCTCGCTTCCTATGGCACTGATAGACCGCATAATTGAAAGCATCACACATCGCTGTATGTGCTGTATTGCTTCTAGATGCGATCATATTCCATATTGAAGAAACTTTTCCTGTAGCAAACTGACGCCTTCGATTTGTTCAGTTTATACATGGGCTAATTTCTATACTACCATAACTGTCTGGTAATTTCTTTTTAAGGTATTTGATACCTTACTGTGTGTTGTATATTGTGGGTAAGTTTCATAAAATTCTACATGTAACGTTTTCAGTAATCGTAATTTTTGTGATTTTTCCTTAATTTATGATAACCAGTGTATAAAAGTTTTACCACCGTCTTAAAGTAAATGTATTTCTAAGCATACCTGCAAAAAAATAGAGTTTCCATTCAAAATTTTCTAAGGAATTTTAATTTTTCTAATTTCTATTTATATATTTGCGCGGCGCTTTGAAGTTTGGCATATTTTTAAAAAGCGATAATAACACAAATGTGGTTTACGGGCTTTGTTAAAATTATTTGAAAGTGCTCTCTTAGACAAAAAAAAAGGACGCACCACGACACACCGAGAATATATAAAGCAAATTGGACGCAAATTGATATGCATACAGGTTTCGACGGAAAAAGCAAAATTTTACATTTTGGCTGCCAATGAATGAACGGTTGTCCCTACAGCGCATTTGATCTGCGCAACTGGCAGGATATTTAAGAGGAGGAATTACGATTCCATGTCATAAATTATTCACAAATTTTATTTCGTGTACTCTGGTAGTGCGTGAACGATATGCGCAGATGTCAGAATTTGAGAGAGGTCGTGTAATTGGGCTCAAAGAAGCCGATTGGTCTTATTGGCGAATAGCTTGACATTTGAGCAGGAGCGATGTCACTATTAGACGATGTTCGCAGGAATGGGTGAACCATGGCCGCACACAGCGTCAAGAAGGAAGCGGTAGGCCTAGAGAAACGACAGAACGTGAAGACCGAGCAAACGTCAAAGCGGCACTCACAGCCCCAGATGCATCATTATCATCGACTGTACGTGAAACTAGTGCTTCAGTGACAGCAAGAACCATTCATAGACGGTTCACAGAAAGGGGGCTGAGGTCACGGCGGCTCTTGCGCCGTCTACCATTGACCTCTGTTCAACGTCAAGCCCGTTTGCAGTGGTGTCGGGCTCATTCGCACTGGAATGTCACTGACTCGAGTAGAATAGTCTTCAGTGATGAGTCCCACTTTGAACAGAGCTCCGATGACCAGCGAAGGCGGTTCTGGAGACACCCCGAACAGCGATGTGATACCAACCTGACTGTCTTCCGGCAGACAGGCCGACAACCAGGTGTGATGGTCTGGGCTGCCATTTCATTTCATAGTAGGACTCCTTTAGTTGTTATCCGTCGCAAACTTACAGCACAGCGATACGTGGCCAAAGTTCTAAGTCCCGTTGTATTGCCCTTCGTGTCATGCCACCCTGGGCTTACTTTTTAGCAAGATAATGCCCGCTCCCACACTGCACATGTTTCTTCTGCTTGCCTTAGTGCTTGGCGAACACTACCTTGGCCAGCAAGATCGCCGGATTGCTCTCCCATTCAGCACGTTTGGAACATTATGGGCAGGGCCCTCCAACCAGCTCGGGATGTTGACGATCTAACGCGCCAGTTGGACAAAAGTTGGCACGATATCCCTCAGGAAGACATCCGAAACCTCTATCAATCTATGCCAAGCCGAATAACTGTTTGCATAAGGGCCAGACGTGGAGAAACGCGTTTCTGACTTTTTCACTTTGTGAAACTCTATCACTTCAATAAATCATCCAGTTTTTCTCAAACTGTTATCATTTGTTTTTTTGTACATGTGCATCACTTGTGTATGGACGATAACTTTTTTCGCGCTCGCCTGGAGTGAGAAAAAAGAGGATAATAGGTTGCTATATATTAAGAAGTTCGCGAAGTAAATTATTCTTGGCAAAAACTGAAAAATAATAAGCCAAGATAAATTTTTGAATTTCTCCGCAAATTTTAGAAAATTTAATATTTAGGCATAATTTGAGCCATAGAATCGAAATATGTAAAAAAAATTGGCATGTTATTTCAGAACGATTTTGTGTCAAAATACCTATATTAGAACAATGCTATATATAAATCTAATATATATCCTAAGTCGCGCTTTCGAGACATGAAAATCGCAATTTGAATTTCGTCAATTGGCCCAGTAGAACGGGAGATACAGAACTGTCTCTCTATCTCTTTGTTTTTTTTTTTTAGAGTACGTCCCCTTTTTTGAGGTTCCAACAAGTCAAAAAAGTAATGTATGGGTCTTTGAAGAGCATCTCAGGCCTCTGATTGTGAAAAGACAACGTGCCATGAAAAGAGTAATGTACGTCGTTTACTTCAGAAGGACAGGGCTGGTCCAAGCCGGCTAACCGGTACACCACTAAGCGTTTCCCAGAAACTCTTCAAGAAGCGAATGTTGTACTCCACCATGACAATGCATCTTCTGATTCAGCAGTTTGGTAGTTGAATTTCTTGAACAAAACCACATCAAAGTGATAGAACATCCACCCTTCCCCCACGATCTAGCTATTTTTTAATCTAAAAAAGAACTGATATGGACATTGTTTTGATTCCGAAGATGAGATTGATGAGGCTATAAATACATTTTTGACATCGACTTCAAGAAATGAATGGTTTGAAGAATTTAATCTTTGGAAACTTCGCCTACAGATGTGTATTGATACTGGAAAATATTACTTTGAACACTCCTAAAATTTCGGAAGTATAACTTTAAAAAACCTGTGTTGTAAGGTTTATTTTGATTTTATAACAGTTGTTTTTAATTCTGAAACCTTTTCCTTTAAATGCTTGTTTCCCACTTACAACTCCCTGGCAGAATGAGTTTTTAGTATGACGTTGCATGTAAATGAGGTAGGAGTATTTCAGGAAGGCTCAGCTTACTTCAGTAGGAGAGCTTAGGAGTCCTTAGTGGCGCGTATTTGCCGTCAGGCTACTTCGTTATGAAGTCGCACTGTATGTGCCTATTGATAATCGCCGGCTAATTTAATGAAGGGCCAACTACCTTAGGTAATTATGTGTAGCTTCGGCTAAGTCAGTTCAGTTTAGTATTGGATTAGTTTATTATTTTCTTATCTTGATTTAAAAGCTCGAGTGGAGGCTTTTCTGTAAGCCAGAGAAGGGCTCAACTGTTATTATTTCTTTGAGTGAATAAAACGGTATTTTAACGCTTCTCTGGGCATTGTCATTACATACTTGAACTAAGTCTATACACAGTTCAATAGGTTCCTCTACGTTCAGCACAGACGTAGCAGTTAGGAACATTATAATGTGCATCTCAAGAACTTCAGAGTGACTTATAGTCTCACTTTGAAATAGGCACTTCAAGGCCGTTGTCAACCCAATTGCAACTTGTGTCGTTTTCACCGCACAGTGCTTATTTTCTCCACCTGACTTAGATTGTAGTTTAAACCAATCTTAAATCGCTCTCTTTCCTTGAAGAGAAACATGCTAAAAGCAAATCAAGTATAGGAGAAAAAAATGGACTCAAACATTCCCACTTTTTTTCGCAGCTGTTGTTCCTACGTTAGAGTCAAATCGGACGGTGGAAAATAACCTTAAATTTCTTATTTTAGAGTAACGGACTTAATGAAATCAAGTGGTTATAAAATTAAAACAAGAAAGATTCCAAAGTTAAGCTATTCATTACGACGAAACGCTTAATAACAGACTGGGGAAAGAAGAAAAATCCCCATGCAAAAAAGCTCCTTTTATCCCCGAGAATCAAATTCAAGAGGAATTAGTAGTGTTGAGTTATCTGAGTCGCTGATATGCAAAAAAGACTACAAAAGCAATTGCGCTTACTGAATTTTAACACAATAATAGATTTCTGCATTTTGAGAACTTCGAGTAAGAAAAATTTAGATGAATTGAGCTATTATTTTATTCAAAGAATTAACTTCAAATTTTCAATCAGAACTTTATTGATTTGAATTCCCCCCCCCTTATGATTGCAAGTATAGTAACAGGAAGTTGATGCTATAATATATGTGTAAAATAAATTTGATTTTTGAGAACAATTCGTTGCAATTTCATTCCAGACCTATTGAAAGCATTTCATCATAGAGAATACTTCGAAAGAAGCAGTTTTGCAAGTCATACGAATGAAATGTTTATCGATGAATTTGAAAAATTCTTAGCATTTCTTTTCTTTCTCGTAAGTGCTTTGAGACACATTCCGTTAGCATTTTACATGTGTAGTTTCATATATATTTGATGACATTTTATGGTGTAGCTACGGCAGCTTCATTTGAAGTCATTAAATAGAACTAGCAAGTATATACGTAGTTTCTAACCTGGTAAGTTTCTAACCTTAGGTTTCCTTTTATATTGAGTGTAGAAATTATATTACAATCCAGCATTTTAAAACAAATTCATATTATTTCTACGTCATGTATTAAGTAAATAAGTAATTTTAAGCTATGAAATATTCTAGTGTCAGTGTCATTTCTGCATGTTCTACAAGCTATGGGTATTATTATTCAATTAAATGCTACTGGAATATATCGTTTCGATGTAAAAATATGCTTCTTTTCATCGATTCTTCAAAAAAAAATTCGAAGTATAAAATTGCAAAACTTTAAAAAAATTTATATTGAATTTATAGTTTTTTAGGTTGCTGAATTTAAAAGAGGCTTTAAGTTTTTAGAAATCATGCGCTGTTTTGCTGTAAATGGTATCAAACTTTCTTGGCTAGTGTACACTTGCACAAAGAAAAAAGGGACACTTCTATACTACCCGTTATATTGCGCCGATTGACGAAATAATTTAACTTGCATTTTTCATGTCTCGAAAGCGAGACTTAGGATATACATTAAAATTATATGTGGCATTGTTCTAACATAGGTATTCTGACACAAAATCGAGTTTTTTTCCCAAATGACATACCTATTTTTTTCCTTATTTCGATTCTACGACTCAAATTATGCAAAAGTGCCAAGTTTTGTAAAAATCGTTCCAGCAGTTTTTTAAAAATTAGTTCTCAATATTTAAGCTTTACAGTGTTAATTGAATTTGGGATATATTTACCAGTATCTCGTTTCTTATTTAACTTACTTGATTCTTTCTTTCACAGTTCGAAATTCAGGTTCAGTCCAAATAAAATTCGCAGATATTTTCAAATTTATTTTTTAAATTTTCATTTGTTAATAATTTTTATAAATTTTTCTAAAAACGTTTTGAAATTAGTTTTAAAATTAGTTTTTTATTCAAAATTTGCAAGATATGCATGAATTTATATATCGGCGCGTTTCGAAATTTGCCACATTTGTTTTAAGTGATAAAACCACCAAATATGGTTTACGCACTTTCTTAAAAATTTTTAAAAGAATGAACAATTCACATTTTCTCCCAATCGTGCACGATGAAAAGGAAAGGAAAATAGATTACCATAAATTAATAATTTTGCCAAGTGAAATCGAAGTAAATTTCTCACCAAATTTTACAAAATTTAATACTTAAGGATAATTTGAATCGTAGAATTGAAATATGGAAAAAAATCACTGTGTCATTTCAGAAAAAGTGCGATTTTGTGTCGAAATACTTATGCTAGAACAGTGCTATATATAAATCTAATATATATCCTAAATAGCGCTTTCGGAACATGAAAATCGCAAATTAAATTTCTTCAATTGGCCTAGTAGAACGGAAGATTTAATACTGTCTCTTTTTTTTGTGTATAGAGTGTATATACTTATGCAGCTTATTCAACTGCGTAGTAACGGAACAATCAAATAAGACAAATTCAGTAAAAAATGAATAAAAGAAAAATTATTCAGGAAAATTTTTAGGGAAACATTTCGTTCAATTGAAGCATTTAGATAGAAAGGTGCGTTTATTGCTGTTTCGTTTACATGAAGAGCTTTGGATTTTTACGGAACATTCTTCGGTGATCTGGAATCATATTAATACTTCAAAATACTGGTACCTTTTCTCCATTTTTTAACACCTGGGTGAAGACCCTTCAATGATTTTTATTTACTGTTTCAATCCTTCTTGGAAAAACTTAAGGGGGAATTTAAAACGTTATAGTATACTCAGTGGACAACTTCGGTGATCTGGAATCATATTAATACTTCAAAATACTAGTATCTTTTCTCCATTTCTTTAAAACCTGGGTGAAGACTGTAATGCTTGTTTCGTAATTAAAGCAAACTCCATTGGAACACAGCAAACTTTATTTAATAGATCAATTTCATAACTGCAACATATAAGTCGAAGAAAAGGTAACATCAAACATTAACAGCCAAAACGTATTCTATCTCTTTTTAAATTAAAAATCATTATCTTACTTCGTGCGAGAACCGCACGCAGCTCTCGTGTTGGCGTTTCAAACATTGCCATTTATTAACATATAGATTTCAAATTCAACTATTTCAAAAGTTTAAGATTATTATTGCAACAATATCTAAAGCTGTTACAATCTCTCCCCCAACGGAGAAACTTTTCCGAAGGGAAAAGTTCTTGAACGCGACTTTTTAGATGACTTTTCATATTTTCTTCGACTTTTTCCATGCGACCTTGATCGTGAACGGAAAACTAACTTGGATGGTGTTACAGATCGGCTGGGTGACCTCGCCTTTACTCTTTTATCTCTGCTTACACTTCTACTTTTATGGCGATAGCCAGAAGAACTCCTTCTGTGACGATCATGGCTCCTAGATCGACTATGTGAGATACTCCTCTTGTGACGGTGTAATCTTGACCTAGACCTTGTACGAGAACGATGTCTAGAACGAGGATAGTATCTATCTCTTTCAAGTTCAGGACAATCACGAGCCCAATGTCCTGTCCGTCTACAGCGATAACATTCTTCACTATTCTGACGTGATGATCGTCCATAACTCTCTCTTCTATAACTTGAACTTCGCTGATATTTAGAACCACCCCCTGAGCGATAGGATGGCCCTCTAGCCCATTCCCCAACAATGCTCTGGCCTCGAATTTCTCGTCCATTTTCATACTTTATGGCATCCTCTGCATCTCGTCTATCATCATAATCAACAAATGCATATGCCATGCCAGTCCTTCCAGAACCTCTTCTTCCTGATGTTCCATACATTCCGTATTTGACATCGCATCTTAGAAGCCGGCCATATTTTTCAAAAACTTGTTCCGCATCTCTTTTCGTTTGAGCTCTAGTAGTCACTGTATTAACCTGGTGAGAGTGATTTTCAGGTTCTTTTTTTTCATTCAGTAGTGCAGCAGTTCGGTTGCCTAATAAATACCTTCCTTTGTCGAGTTCGTTTCCAATAATGGCAGCCTTGGTTATTACATGTCCGAGATCGCAGTTTAGTTCGACTTCAGCCAAGGGTAAACAGGTTGGATTTAAATCTAATGGTTGTTGCACCCACACTTTTTCACCTGTCAGCATTTCTGGCGTGATGTATTTACGACAAACTATATCAATACTAGCACCTGAATCTCTTAATATAGGAATTTTGTAGCCATTTACGTATCCAATACTAGTATAAGGTAACAGAAATTCATCGTCCGGTCTTGAACTAATTCTGTTTAGATTAGCAGAAGATTCAGTACTATTCTTAAGTTTTGGACACTGAGGTCTTAGATGCTGATAGGACCCACAGTGGTAACATTGCAGTGACTTTCGTTTTTCATATTTATCATCTGGACGTGGACTACTAGGTTGATAGATCTTGCTTCCCGAATTAAACTTTGAAGGCCATTTATTTTCAGCATTATTTTTATCATCGGAATTTGTTTTACTTTGAGTTTTTGGATTGTATTTCCCTTTCCGCCGATCGGCTGCAAGATTTTTTTGGAAGTTTCCACGGACGTTTTCGTAGGCATCAAGTTTTTCGGCTAATTTCTTGGACGAAATCATTTCTACCCATTCGTCAAGAAAATGATCTCGAATTTCAGGAGGGACTCGACGCTTAAGCTGATCAATCACCATCAAGTCCAACAACTGTTCAAAACTCTCAACTCCCAAACCAGTTACCCATTCCTTGCAATAATTTTCTAATTCATAGCTGAAATCCACCCATGTTGATTCGGTACTTTTTTGATGCTTCATGAATTTCTGCCTAAACCTTTCAGGACTTAATTTAAAACGCTTTAGCAATAAAGTCTTCACATGTTCATAATCTTTAGCTTTATCAGAGGGTTCTCTAGCTATTATTTGTGTTACTTCGTAAGGAAGTAGTCCTAGCAAATGAGATACAAATTCTTCTTTATCAATTTGAGCCCATTCTGCTTGCCTTTCAAACAGTGATAAATATAGACTGATATCTCCTTCTTTGTCGTCAAATTTCTGCATCAGATGTCGCAATTCCGTTTTCGCCCGGACCTGTCCGGTGGTTTGAGACTTTATCTCAGCTTCAAGTTTTAATCTCTCTAAATCATATTGTTCTTTCCTTCTTCGTTCCTCTACTTCTTCCTGTCTCCTACGTTCCTCTACTTCTTCCTGTCTCCTACGTTCCTGTACTTCTTCCTGTCTCCTACGTTCCTCTACTTCTTCCTGTCTTCTACGTTCCTCTACTTCCTGTCTCCTACGTTCCTCTTCCTGTCTCCTACGTTCCTCTTCCTGTCTCCTACGTTCTTCTTCCTGTCTCCTACGTTCCTCTTCCTGTCTCCTACGTTCCTCTCTTTCTTCCCTCTCTTTTCGGTCCTCTATTATCGTGTTTAAGACTTCTTTGACGAATACTTCGTCATAATCTCTGCTCTCAATAATTTTCTGTTTCAGATCAACTATTTTCAAATCAGCAGTCACCTGAACACCTAGTTCAGTTGCGAGATTCTGCAAATCCTCCTTACGAGCTCTTCCTAAGAAAGACATTTTTTTCTACTTCTTAAGTTTACGAACACCCTGTTCTTTACGCTTCCTCAAAATAGCTCAACTTAATTGCAATAAATAAATAAAGTGCTCTGGCAACAAGGAATTAAATGCACTTGTTTAAATGCTCAGAATAAGCAATACCACATTTATTCCGAACAACCTATGACTGTTACCATCAGTTGATATGCAGTGATGCACCATAAAATAACATACAATAATTTACGACTCAAATATATATGTAAAAATGCAAGATAAACTTGAGTATTAAAGTTCAATGATGAACACTTCAAACTATCGAAGTCCAATGATGGACACTTCAAACTAAGTCCAATGATGGACACTTCAAACTAAGTCCAATGATGGACACTTCAAACTAAGTCCAATGATGGACACTTCAAACTAAGTCCAATGATGGACACTTCAAACTAAGTAAGGAATAGTAAACTGAGTTTAGAACACAGAAAACTTTTGCACAGTTATACTAAAATTTGCAACGATGCAAAACACATTTTCGTATGCTTTTCTGCAGTGTTTAAAATCAAAATTCGTTCAAATAACTTTATAATATCGTTTGAAATTGGGAATAAAGAAATGCTATACCTTGCTTTCCAGGAGATGTGCTTTCATTTCAAAAGCACGCACGATTATTCTATCTCGCCGGTGCCTCCAAAAATAATTAAGACTGTAATGCTTGTTTCGTAATTAAAGCAAACTCCATTGGAACACAGCAAACTTTATTTAATAGATCAATTTCATAACTGCAACATATAAGTCGAAGAAAAGGTAACATCAAACATTAACAGCCAAAACGTATTCTATCTCTTTTTAAATTAAAAATCATTATCTTACTTCGTGCGAGAACCGCACGCAGCTCTCGTGTTGGCGTTTCAAACATTGCCATTTATTAACATATAGATTTCAAATTCAACTATTTCAAAAGTTTAAGATTATTATTGCAACAATATCTAAAGCTGTTACAAGACCCTTCAATGATTTTTATTTACTGTTTCAGTCCTTCTTGGAAAAAATCAAGGGGGAATTTAAAACGTTATAGTATACTCAGTGGACAACTCGATCGTTGAAATTTTGCAATTGAAGTTACATTATCAGTCTTTATTGTTTGCTGTTTCTTATTCGTAAACTTTCGCTTTAGAATAAGCCAAGTTCCTTTTCAATTTCGTTCAGAAAAAGCTCAAAGTTTTCATCATGTCTGGCACGAAAAATGTATCTTTCTTCAACTTGGAACGAAAAGCAAACAGAACGTTTCCTAGAACTATCTAAAAGAACTGCCACTTTATTAAATTCTTTCAAACTTTTTCACGAAACTCAGTAAGGGCCCCAAAAGATATTTTGTCGTTGTTAACGAGACTTTGAAGATCAAATCTGGATTTCATTGTATTGGTCCAGACACCTATCGACTATGGGAACTTCGAATAATTAACTGGCTCATCAAGAAGCAAACACAATAACTTAAGGTGTGCACAAATCCCCCATTGGTTCAAGTTTCAAACACACTATCTACACGCAGAACTATCCCCGCAGGCGTCCCACAGGGTAGTTTGCTTGGACCCACTCTTTTTAATATCTATGTGAACGACATTCCTATCACAGACAACACAACACTAGCAATATATGCCAATGACACTGGGATCCTTACTCAAAGTGCATTTCTCATCCCAGCAATACAGCGGTTACAAGACTACATTAACACACTCGAGACTTAACAGAATAAATGGAAAATTAAAGTCAAGTCAACATTGACAAGACACAAGCAATCTTGTTTACAACGAAAAGGAAGTTCAACAAAAAACTAAAGTTCCATGGAGAAGAAATACCATGGGCGAAGCAAGTCCTTTATCTTGGGGTGATCCTGACAAAAAATCTTATATAGGCCCCACACATCACATCTATCATTAGAAAGTTTCGAGTTAGTAAAGTTACACTACACCCCTCAATTTCTCGAAACAGTCTTCAATTCTTAAAAACACCAAATTGAAGAATTGTTATCGATTGAAAATCGATAACAAGTTACTCATATATAAAACCGTTCTGCGTCCCATCCTCTGTTACGCTTGCCCTGTTTGGGCATACTCATGTAAGTCTTATAGAAAAAAATTGCAACAGGTGCAAAATCTTGCACTTAGACAGATTACAAATTCACCTTGGTATGTCTGCAATCGGAAGATACACGAGAAGCTACGAATCGAACTAAGACATTTCTATTGCCGGCTTGCCCGGAGGTTTTATGATAATTTAAGAACCATTAACAACCCTGTTATCCGGGTTTACAATTATGACGTAAATAACGTACACAATAGTAAGCGGCCGATGGCCATACTTTGTTTTAATAATTATCAAGTGTTTTCTGACTACGTATGTGCACTTTTATTGTATGTATAAATGTTTAGTTGTATGTTCTTAATCTTAATCTCTTACTAAGCACCGTGGTTTTCACACTTATTCCTTTTATCTTTGTCTAGCTGCTAAGTGTCATTTCAGATTAGTCGCCAGCTCTTTCTCTTTCCAGTCTACGATATTTATCTGATTTTCATACGCCTCATTACGTTAGATGCATATGATTAATGCTTATTAGTTTCTTACACAGTTTATTTAATAATAATAATTATAATATATTATACATATAAAAAAGGTTATCGTATTGACAAAATAATATATTATATTTCTCTAAAAGTTGCTTGCTGATTTATTATTCGCAACTGCCTATCTGTTCGACAAGGGGTAGGGTTCTTGTCAACCCAGGCACCCTGGTGTTACACCGTTTTCTCCGGTACCAAGTCTACCACTCTACTGTTACACTAACTCTTAGTAGCCCATTTTCTCTTGGCCTTTTAGCTTTATTATTAAGCATCATTTTCTTCGCACTTACACCATATACAGTTCAACTGCAAAATTAAAAAAAAATTTTAAAGCATCATGCGTATAGAATTTCCGATGCAGTGTTAACTGTTGGCATACATTTTTCTGTCTTTTTCCAGTCTTTTCTCTGTTCATCCTATCAATATTCAGTTTTCTTATTAAGGTGGCTTTAGCAAACATTTTTTGTCTTTTTATTATAAACGTTTTGTGTGTTTTCTTTATTTATTAAATAACACGTTCCTGGCGCTTACCCCATATAAAATTCGATTCAACAGCAAAATTACAAAATATTAACAAATTATTATTTAACAAACATTTTATTTTAAATTCTATTATTATTCTTTAACAAAGCATGAAATGGATAACAAATGCCTTTTGTCTCGTTTCTTTAAACAGACTATAAAAAGTAAAATTTGAAGACTTCGCCCGAAATTCAAAATTCGGGCTTCTAAATGCCCATGTTTGGGCGGAGGATTATGTTATTCAAAATTTGATGCCTCTAGTTATGGTTATGTGAGAAACATGCATATATTCATGCAGTTTCTTCATTAATTCCTAGCTTTAAATATAATTTATGGCGATAATATTTGGTGCAACAATATGAAAAGTGATACGCAGTTTATAGAAATTCAGCACAAAATACCCTTTCGAGACTAATATCCCATTCGGGACTAACGTCCCTTTTGGGCTAAAAATTCATGTTCTTGAAAACGTGTTACATGTTACGTTATTTTTAATCCCATGAGTTCAGTTTCTTGAAATGGCATTAAGAGTGGTTAAAATCTTCAAAGCAATTTCTTCATTTCAGGTGTGCGCTATGCAGTTTTTCATGTGCAAATCGTCAATGATAAATGCTTCAAAATTTCGCATTTTTATTATAGGCATGAAAATTATTCATAATATCCTTGATGAAATAAAAAATTATTAAAATAAATATTTCTGCAGTATCATTTTACACAGCATAGATTCAAAAAGCATAGAGAATACAGTCATTTGATATTTAACATAGGAATGTTCTACAACAATATATAAGTGCAGACGATAGTTATTGAAAGAAGAATTCGGAAGAAATTGTGTAGTCATAATCCGATAACAAGAAATTTTGTCCAAAGTATGAGGATTTAGAGATACAGTGTCTCACAAAAGTGATGGGACATTTGTGCTTTACAAAAGAAAACTGTAATTAAATAAATTAAAAAAACATGTAAAAATTTTTTGTGGGTGTGTTTCATACTTAAATTTACTAACAATTGTTACATAACATACATTTTCTCAAAATATTAAAATATGAATTTAATAAAAATACAATTGTTTAGAACGGAGCAAAAAATGGCTCACATAAGTGATGGGACACCATTAGAGTATGCAACAAAAATCGTCTAAAGCAAGCAATAAAAATATTTTTGGGGGTTTTTATTTTTACTCAAAAGCAATTGACAATAATTTATAAAATCGTCTGCATTATTTCTCTCCAGTTTGTTTTGGAATTTTTGTGTTTTTTAGCTCTGTGCAGCCATGAATGCTAAACGAAAAGAAACTTTATCTGAAATTCGGAAATAAGTTATTAATTTGCATATTGAACGTGGAAAGTCTATTAGAGAAAGTGTTGAAACAGTTAACTTGAGCCATTCAACAGTTTTCAATATCATTAAACGATATAAAAAGAATCATATGATTAAGGATAAAAGAAGACCTGGCCGACTATCAAAGCTATCCAATGGAATAAAGCAAATTATCGTTCGAAATATTAAAAAAAATCCAAGAATGAGTGCTCCTAAAGTTGCTGCTGATTTACAAGCATTATATGGAGTAATTGTTAATCCTGAGACTATTAGAAGAGTAATTCGATCTTCTGGATATCACGGCAGAGCAGCCAGGAAAAAATTCTTCGTAAGTGAAAAGAATAGAAAACTCAGACTGGCTTTCGCAAAATACAGCATAAATAAGAATTCTGATTACTGGAATGAAGTTATATTTGCTGATGAGAGTAAATTTAATAAATTTGGTTCTGATGGTAGAATCTTGGTGTGGTGAAAACCCAAGGAAGAATTTCGCAAACAACATGGTGGTGCCAACAGTAAAACATGGTGGAGGAGGAGTTATGGTATGGGGGTGTATGTCGTCTGCTGAAGTTGGTAATCTTGTTTCTATTGACAGTATAATGGATCAGTACAAGTATATTGGCATATTAAATCAAAATTTTAAATCTACAGCACGAAAATTGAACCTTCATAACTATTTTAAATTTTACCAGGTCAATTATAAGGTATATCTCCCACAATCTTAGCGTGCCTTCGTGGTGTAATGGTCAGCACACTGAGCCGGTTCAGAGGTCTTGCATATTTTTCATCGTTCCTGCTTTCAAAAAAACCTAATGTCTCTACAGTGGCGCCCGAACTAAAAGGGTTGTGGATGATGACTCTCCACACCCAGGATTTGGCGACTAGGTCCCCTAAAACCCTAGTCGCCCTTAAAAAAGGGGAGTATATAAGGTATATCTCCCACATTCTTAGCGTGCCTTCGTGGTGTAATGGTCAGCACACTGCGCCGTATTTCAGAGGTCCGTGGTTCGATTCCCGGCGAAGGAATTGCATATTTTTCATGTCTCCTGCTACTAAATAGCCTAATGTCTCTACACAATGACCCCAAGCACACTGCTTTGAACGTTAGACTCTGGCTGCTGTATAACTGTCCTGAAATAATAAAAACACCACCACAATCTCCAGACTTAAATCCCATAGAGAATATTTGGCAAGAATTGGAATCAAGAATTCGCAAACACACCATTTCTTCAAAACAACAATTAAAATGCGTGCTTCAAGAAGAACGGGGTAAAATCACTCCAGAAATCACAAAAAAATTAGTCGAATCCATCCCAAGAAGATTAAATCATGTTTTAAAAGTAAAAAGAAATCCAACAAAATATTAAAACCTTTTAAAAAGTAAAATTTTTGGATAAATATTTGATGGAAAAGTAAGTGTCCCATCACTTATGTGAGCCATTTTTTGTTCCGTTCTAAACAATTGTATTTTTATTAAATTAATATTTTAATATTTTGAGAAAATGTATCTTATGTAATAATTGTTACTAAATTTAAGTATGAAACACACCGACAAAAAATTTTTACATGTTTTTTTAATTTATTTTACTACAGTTTCCTTTTGTAAAGCACAAGTGTCCCATCACTTTTGTGAGACACTGTATGTTATTATTTATACTAATATAATGAAATGCTTGTGAAAACTTCTTGCATGAAAGCTGTGGTCCAAACAATGAACATTCTATTCGTAATTTTTTGTCACTGAAAAATATCAAAACGTTATTAAGGTATGTGTGTATTTAACTGGCTCGCTCTGCTACATTTATAAACAATGTTTTAATGCAATTTAAAAGCTTATTATATGCTATTCTTCGTGGATATACATGTTATTTTTAGTGAATAACTGACACATTTGCCAAACAAATGTACAATAAGAATCACTAATAGCGGAGCTACACTAAATATACATTTAAGATCAATGGTATTATTTTGTTATGCTTTAAGCTAAAAATTATGCATCACAGAAGGGAATAAAAATGAATTATTGAAACATTCGTCTTGTTTTATTTAGAACAGGAGCATAACTATAAACAGCTTTATTCTTAAATATAAAAGCGTTAATATAATATATGCATTTAAATTTTGTTGTTTAAGTTTAAATTTTGATTTAATATGTAAAAATGCATGTATCATCAAAATCTTTCGCTACAACTTTAAGGGAGTTGTTACTGATTGTACTATGTAAACAGGGAAATTGCGTTGCTTTTATAAGTGGTAAAGTGTTTTTATTTCTTAAGATTTAAAAATATATTTAAAATACCTGAATTTAATTACAGATTTTTTAAAATGACATATTGCTACTTAATTTCTTGGTACAACAAAATGCCGTTTGTTTCATTTCTTTAAACAGACTGTAAAAAGTAAATTTACCGCTATTAAAGCCTTAACTAAATTTCCAGTAGAATAATAAAAAGACATTTGAAATTAAATAATCATATTTATTATTGCTTCTAAATTCATGGCAAACAGTCTGAAGAACAGACGCCTCTTTATATTAAACAAGAGTTTCATATTCTTTCACCATTTTCAGAAAACATTTGAAAGAACTACATGAATAGAATTTTCTATCAATTTAAAAAATTGCTGAGCATATATGCTCGCAGTAAATTTTCCCTTTTGTACGTGCAGTATGTTTTAGTCTGCGGAAGATAAACGAATTTAATTTAAAGCATAGAAAACGAGGAAAATCTTAAATTTGCATAGTAATAAATACGATTTTTCAAATTAATACTCTTTCTTAAATTAAGATTCTTAGTCCAATTTCAAAAGTATTCAAATATAAATTTATGCAGAAAATGAGAATATCTTTTGTGAAAGCTGCATAATAAAAAGAGCAAGTAAAAAAAGTGACATGAATTCAGCTTTCAGATAGCAATATTAGATTCTTCCTCTTTTGATAAATTATTCCAATAAAGGAGTTTAATGATTACTTTTAAGGGAAATAACACTTTCTGATTCATAAAATCTTTTCGAATGAGATTATTACGTGATATAAAGCAACGAAATCTGATATCAAAATGCACTTTCATTTTAATGTGCAGTATAATTAAAGTCAACAAGAGCAAATGGGAATAAGATTTTAGATTTTTAGGTTTATGCTAAAAGACGTGGCAACGAATATCTTGTATGACATATTTTTTTCAAGTTCTAATTGCTTGCAGAGTCGCATAAAATAATTATTATAAAAAAGAAGAAAAATATGTATTCTGATTTAATGAATACAGCTAATGCAATTTCACGGGTCCATCTAATGATTGACAACAATTGAAATAAATCTGGGTTTATTGCTTTTAAATCGATTAGGTTTTTTTGTTAATAACAGAATAAATCTGAAAGAAAAATTGAATATCTTAAGATTTTACATAACATGGATTGGAAAAATTGAATATCTTATCTTGCGGAAAGACAACATACTGCCATGTTAAATACAAAATATTTTTACTCGGTAAAGTGGCAATACAGTCCTTATAAGCCGCTGAGTTTGTTGATTAAGTTCGAAAAACAAATTTATTACGTTTTGCCGAGCGGTGACATAATTCTTTTACATCAACGTTTCATTGGTCATTGGTCATCAAGATACAGTAGGCATTTGGCATTTAAAATACGCTTTTACCTACATCTGAAGTTTTTGCCCGAGGACTCTGGCTTTATTTATATGTTTAAGAGCATAGGAGTGTTCACGCCGAATGGACGAGGGCCGCCACTAGCGACTAAAAGGGTCTTTTGAGCTGTTGTATGGGGAATTTGAAGATTTAAGCTTGAGAAGCAATTAAAAATTTACCATTTTGGATTGTGATGAATGGTTCTTGGCTTTTTGACAGTATGTTTATAAACAGGTCATAGTTTACAACTTCTCTTATATGATGGTATTCTGAATTTTGAATTTTCTGGATAAAGTTATGGCAAGTAGAAAGTATTTCGTCATGTATGGAATCGATCTTCATTTCTTTGAGTATCTGCTTGTTCCGAACATACCATGGGACGTTTAAAATAATCCTTAGCAATTTATTTTGAAAAACTTCTAATTTTTTAGCGATAGGTTTCAGCAACGGTGCTCCAGGCAGGAATACCCAATAATTAGTAAAATGAGTTGAATTACAGTTCGATATAATATACGTTTTTTTCTTATGTGAAGTTTCGAGTTTCTTCGTAGGAGAGGATAAAGGGCAATAACCCATGCGTTAGCTTTTCGTAATGCATTCATCGTTTGTTCTTCAAACAATAGTTGTTCGTCAAAGAGCACACCTATGTATTTAATGGAGCTGTTAACTGGTATTTGCCCATTATTAATTTGAATATCAATTTCGACAAGAGTATTCTTTTTATATCTTCTGAAAATAGTGACGCTACACTTATTTGGGTTTAATTTAATTCTCCAGATCTTGAACCAATGATCAGTGATGTTAACTGCGAACTTTAGATTGTCAAAATCGAGTTGCGGTTTTAAAGAATTCGTTAGGAGCGACAGTATCATCAGCATATTTAGCGATTTTTGCATTTAATGGCTGCGGCATGTCATTTATAGAGATGTTAAATAAGATCGGCGCTAAAATGCTTCCTTGAAGGACGCCACTTTAAATAATCCTTCTATTGGAAAGAGATTTTCCAGTTCGAAGTTGAAAAGTACGATTTTTTAAACAGGAGTATATTAATTTTATAGGATTGACAGGGATAAATGCTTTTTGCATTTTGAAGAGAAGGCCGACGTGCCATACTCCGTCGAACGCCTTTTCTATGTCTAAAAAGTATGCAGCAACAGCATTTTTCTTAATAAAAGCGTCAGCAATAAATTCAGTCACATTAATGAGCTGGTGTGTGGTACTGTGTCCTCGGCGAAATCCATATTGTTCGGAGTCGATGATATTATTCTTTTCTAGGTGATTAATTAGTCGAATTTGAATAATTTTTTTGAAGATTTTATCAGTGCAGGGAAGTAGGCTTATTTGGCGGTAACTGGTGGTTTCTTTTAGTTTTTTACCTGGTTTAAGGAAGTTTATGACTATAGCATGCTTCGACTGATGTGGAAAATAATTTAAACGAAGGCAGACATTAAAGATTTGTTAATAATACGATGTAACGCCAGGGAAGTCTCTGATAGATTTATTAAAGATTGAATCGTATCCTTATGCTTTTCTGATCTTGAAATTCTTAATTACGTTCTGTACTTCTGTAGGGGAGGTAGGTAATAAATAATTTACATCAGTGCGATGAATTAAATTCTCGTTGAATTCTTGGACTTCTTTTCAGTTTCAGGATCGAAATTGGGATTAGAGTAAAAGTGTTTTCAAGCTGTTGAGCTAAAACTTCTGCCTTCCTGTTCAGAATAAATCAGTCCACTGAGGGTATTGAGTGGGCCGATGCGATCCGCAAATGGCTTTTTAAGAGCTCTGGCAATTTTCCAAATAAGGGTAGGTTCATATTCCATGTTATCTAGTTCTTCCTATTTACTTGATCCATAATCACTAAGTAATTTAGAGATTTCTCGAACTTCTCCATCGTTTTGCCAATCTATTCTTATCTTTGATTTTTTCTCGAACGTAATCTGGAAGTGAATTTTGAGAGCCTTCTGCTTTAATGGCAGTAGCTTCTCGCACAGCAATTTGAATTCTGGAGTTGATTTTATGGATTTCATTTTCGATATCAGAAATATTAGCAAGATTAGGGTGAGCATTTGGGATTTCAATAATAGTATTGAATTTCTCCAATACGTTTAAACGTTAATACGTTAACAATACGTTTAAAGTTTTGTTCATTTTGTTCAAAGCCCTTTAGGATTTTCCTGTAGGACTTCAAGGTAAGGAGTTTGAATAATATTTTTAGTGATAACAATGTCGAGAACTTCCAAAGAGCCTGTGTAGTGAAATCTTGTAGGAGTTTCCTGTCCGAGTACTTTAAGACTATTGTGAACAGCATTATTATCGAGGACGGTGTCATTATTGTTAGTTCTACGTGAATACGTTGATATTTAGATCTCCACCAATAAGTAATGGAAGATCTGTGTTAGTTAAGCAGTCCAGGTCTCTGTCGGTAATTTGGCTTCGTGGAGGATTATATGCAGAGATAAATAAATAAGGATCACCAGTTCTTCTATGAAGGATAACCATAGTGTGCTCAATACATGTATTTCTAGTCAAAGTGTTTTCGGATTAAATTTAGAATATAAATATTTTGAAATTTGTAGAATGTCAACACAAAGCTTTAAAATCGCTTATCTTTCAATCAAAAGTTCATTAAATTCGTACAAATAATGAAACAAATTCAAAATTTGGTCTTCAAGGCACACATATTCAGGTAGAGAACAACGCATCTTCAAAATTTGGTGGCTTTAAGTGCGGTCGTTTTTCCACCATTCGAGAAATGTATACTGTAAAAAAAAAGGGGGGGGAGTTAGTTTTATATCTCCCGTTCTACTGGCCGATTGACGAAATTCAAATTGAGTTTCTCATGTCTCGAAAGCGCGACTTAGGCTATGCATTAGATTTACATATAACATTGTTTTAATATAGGTATTTTGACACAAAATCTTACTTTAACTGAAATGACATGCCAATTGTTTCCCATATTTCGATTCTACGACTCAAATTATGCCCAAATTCCAAGTTTTGTAAAAATCGCACGAGCAGTTTTTGAAAAATGAGCTCTCCAAATTTTAGCTCCTCAATGTTAATTCAATTTAGTAGGTAATTATTAATATCCCTTTTTATGAAACTTATTTAATTCCTTCTTATACATTTCGAAATTTAGGTTCATTCCAAATAAAATTCACCCATTTTTTATGATTCATTTTTAAAATTTGCATTTTAAAATAATTTTTATAAATTTTTCGAAAAAAATTTTGAATTATAACCTATAAAACTTTTACGATCATCTTAAAGTAGGTGTATTTCTAAGCATACCTGCAAAAAAAATTAGAGCTTTTTATTCAAAATTTCCGAAGGTATAGGTGAATATATATATTGGCGCGTTTTGAAATTTGGCATATTTGTTGAAAGCTATAACAACGAAAATGTGGTTTACGCACTTTGTTAAAATTATTTGAAAGAAGGAACGATGTGACTTTTTTCCGCTCATGCACAACGTGAAAAGGTAGGAACGATGTGACATTTTTTCCCCTCCTGCACAATGGAAGGGATAGGAAACTAGGTTGCCATGTATTAAGAAGTTCGCCAAGTGAATTATTCTTGGCGCAAACTGAAAAAAATTCGCCAAGTTAAATTTTTGAATTTCTCCGTAAATTTCGGGTCAAATTTTACAAAAATCTAATATTTAATTTAGGCATAATCTGACTCATAAAATTGAAACATGGAAAAAAAATTGGTATGTTATTTCAAAAAAAGTCCAATTTTGTGTCAAAATACCTATATTAGAACAATGCTACATATAGGTATTTGATTAATATATATCTTAAGTCGCGCTTTCGAAACATGGAAAATGCAATTTGAATTTCGTCAATCGGCCCAGTAGAACGCGAGATATAGAACTGTCCTTTCCCCCCAGTGTACATACGTACATACATACATACATGCATCCATACACATACATTCTTCATTATTTGATAATCAAGAAGATCTTTCACATCTCAACGAAGGAAAAAAATATTGAAGGCTGCCTAAATACAGGGACATTGAAGTTAAATTTTATAGCGAAATTATCAAATTATTTTTTAGTGGCAAAGTCCTGTAAGCATAAACTGCAATTTTTGTATGACTGTCGTAAAGAAAAATTGCCATTGTATATTTCTTTGCACACTAAAGAGAAAAATTAAAAAATACCTACAAAAATCATGTAACTTGAATGATTTTGCAGCTAAGAAAATGAAACTTGCTCGAGATTTCATTTTGTCATACTCACGTATCTTCAAAATATAGAACTGCCTATTTCTGCAAAAAATAACTTCTTCATACGCCGCCATATTTTCACCGCTATGTTTCGCGTTCTACAAGCTAAAATATTATTCAGCTACTCGTAAATTCCTTGAAATTAAAATTTAAAGCATAATCTTGAACTCGGTTTCATGTGTGCAGAAAGAAATGGCAAAAATATTTACATATTTCTGGGCAGAAATTGAATCCCAAAGCAAAATATTAGAATAACTTGAAATATCGGCCAAGTACTTTTCAAAGGACATCACTTAATATAATTAATATAAAGAAGATTTTTATAGTTTCCAATTTAAATTTTCTGGCCGATGTACTTTTATTAGTTAAAACCGAAACATGCAGCAATTTTATAAGCAAATGTATAACATTTTTATTTATATTCTTCAAAGATTCAACTGATTATCTAACTGATCGCGGTCAGGATCTCTTCCTAAGGGAAGATAAACTTGCTTGTCTGGGGATGGTTAGTCAATTCTTTCATTCAAACAAAGGGAGAAGAGATGCTTCCATTAAAAGCAAATAAAACAACGGAAAGTATGTGCAGCTAGTTCTTTGATAAGGAACCGAACTCAGAACAGATACCAATCTTTAGCTGTAATATCCATTTGGCCAGCAACGGTCCCAGTTACAGTTAACATCGAATGGAATTTTACCTAAAACGGATTGGCTTATTTGCTTATGGCAAAGTTCATTAAGGCTAGCTGCCCATTGTTAGAGGAACTATTATGGAATACTGTCTATAGGAAATTAACTATTTTTATGCTGCTCGTGAACATCATCTAGGCAGACTGTTGAATTGTTGAGAATAGAATTTAAGAGAAAATTTAACTGTTTTGCAGCTTTATTCATTTTACAACTGGTGGGCTATCTACCGATCAAGAAAATCGTTAATCGTCTAAAGAACAATTTGATCTTGTTTTTTCTGCCGCTTGAATTTATTCTAAATGTCGATAATATGAGTCGATGAGAGTCATAGAAAAATAATATTCTAGTCAATAAATTTGCTGTCGAATACGTGTGCGAATTTTTCACATAAAGTTTGGAATTTTCTTATTAATTCTTGATGAGAATTTTCCTCATAAAAAGTTTTCCTCTATAAGAATTCCTTAAAAAGTTAGATTTTATATTTATAGAAACCTCTACCTCACAGAATTGTTTATATTTTTATAAAATTATGTCTTATATTTCAAAAAGGTTTCTTATTAATAAGGAAAGTCTGGATTAATATTTAACCACTTTTCTCGAAGGGTTTTTATACTAAGCATATAAGGGGCTGAACAAAAAAAATTAATTTCCATAGCTGTACGTTCTTTTTAAAGCTATACAGCTGTTTAAGGCTATTGAATAACGAGATTACATTATTCGCTTAAATTTTGCTGCATGGTAATTGACAGGCCATTTTGAATACGCTATTTTCTTCGTTTTTGCAGAATTATGAATAACTAATAAATGATTCATTTACAAGAAAAATAACGAAAGTTAATAAGATTCTTTCTGAACAGGTGGAAGCTGATGGGAAAAGTGTTCTAAATAATGAGGGACACTTGTTCTATTTACGGAAACTTAATGATCAGAATTTACTGGAAATAAAAGCTGGAGGCAAACTGATAAAATTTATCCAGCGTGATCAGCTAGCGTTTTGAAGGGTTGTTTGTTTGACTTTATGCAGATAACATAAATTTTATCTGAACTTTTAGACCTATATAAGAAGGTGGAATTTCAGAGGTGAGAAAAAGCTGTTCAAGATGGTTCCTGCGACTACAGTTTTGTGCTCTGTTCTGCTCCTGTTGCCACTTTCAGGTAATAAATTTTTAATTTAGTTTCCTCTACTGCCATTTATTATGATAATTTTCATTGAATAGCTGAAAAGCCTATTCGAAAGGCTTCCTAAACTTTTGAATTTTTCATTTAAATAATTTTGTCGGAAAAGCAAGTGTTTTATTCTGCCGCTCTTCTATGAAAATACCTGACTCTTTAGAGGAATACAAATAACTTTTTTTAATAATAATAATAATACTTTTACAATAACGCTTTTATAATAATTCCAATATTTTTACAGTAACGTTTTACTATAATATCAATACTTTTACAATAACGCTTTATAATAATACAATATATTTTTACAGTAACGTTTTACAGTATCTATACATTTACGACAAATTTTACAATAATACCAGTAATAATAATTCGTTATACACGTGAATATTAACATATTTTTAATAGTTTTCCTGCAATTCCACTTTAACAGTTTTCATCATTTTATGGTTTCCCAATTCTTAATAGGAACTGTATCTTATTTTGCGTATGCTGTAATTTTCAGTGTCATCTGCCTACTTATTTTTGCATGATAGACCTCAATAGAAATAGGTTATTTCGTTTCTTTACATTCATAAAAAAATAAGAAATTATTATCGAGATAAACAATGGTGTTATTATTGATATTAAAAATACGCATATTTATTATTTTGTCAAGAATTCCGATGTCATTATTTTAAACATTTATCGCCATTCTTCTTTTCCACCACATTTCCGTGGTTGTGATTTATTTTTAAGAGTATTATTTCAAATAATATTAAATTATCCGTAATATGTTGATTTGTTTATTTGAAATTATTATTCATGTTATAAAATTTAATATTATTTTTATTTTCCTGTACCTTTAAGCATGCCTACCAATAAAGAATGCGTTCGAATCACTTTAAAGGAAATTTTAACTCTTTTGCAACTTTCCGAATGCATTTACGTGTATTATAATTCTTTTTGTAGTAATTTTCGATAACTATAATAATAGCAGAAGACACAAAAATTATGTTTCAGAAAATAATAATAAAATGTTTGCACGAAGTTCCTACATTATTTTTATATTATTCATCGCTACTTTTGTAATATACATGCTACTTTTTTACGTTAGATAATGAATAGTTTCGATAAATCTGATGAAATTTCAAAACTTTTGTTGCAAAGATACATAATATAGGTTAAAAAATAGTTAAATGCATACAGCTCAGTCGTCAAAAAGATCATTGGCAAATACATCTATGACAAATGTAATATATATATATATATTTAATTCCCTATGAAGTCAAATAACTAAAGTCTTTTTTAAAACTATCAAAGGAAATCTTTTATGTAACCGCAAGAGGAATTTTAATGTTCATATCTGAGTATATTAAACTCAATTATTGTATAAATATTTAACATAAATAATTCGCTAATAATAAAGCTTTTACTATTAGCTTGCATAAAAAGTTTTTCAATAATATTTTTAAAATAATAAAATATTTCAAAATATTAGTTTCCGGAAGGGAAAATCAGCAGTTTCGCCCGTAAAAATTTTCGGGCAAATACATACTTAGTTTCTTATCTTTTGGATCTTAAAAACACGTCATGCTGCTAAATTTATTTTACTAAATATTAAAAGTACCAAAAGTAGACTTTCAATTTTCCTGTTGGTTTTCAAAGAGTATATTGAACTGAAATACTATTTTATTACTTTTATGTTTTTAATATAATTTTTACGTTTTTCATAAGCATCTGAATTAATCTTTTACAAATTTGTGAATTCAAAAAAAAAAAAAAGTAATGGTAACTGTGTTTTTAATAATTTTTTATTGCTCTTGTTCGCTATAATTCTCTTAATCTGAACTTGTAAGCAGATCAAATCTATGAATAGTATATTGGCCAAAAAGCAAGGATAAGCCTCTCGTTGGCTTAAGCTTTGGGCATCTCATCCTAATTTTCAAGAGGAAGCCTCCAACGGGATGGATCTGAGAATCTCCCATCTTTATTCTCTTACCGCCAACCTTTCCAGATGATTTTAAGCTTACTAGTATGTTAAGTGCTAAATGTTAGCATATGTTTTTCTATTTTTTTTTCCCAATTTTTTCTCAGTTTATCGTATTAATGTTCAGTTTTCTTAGTATGATGGCTTACAAAACCTTTTTGTGCGTGTCTTTTTGTTAGTAACATTTTGTGTGTTAATTTTGTTTATTAGAGATCCCGATCTTCGCACTTACTTCAGTTCAACAGCAAAATCACAAAATATTTAAAATCAGCATATCTTTAGAACTTCCGACAGACAGTCTCGCGCGCTGGAGATCAAAGTGTTTTATTCCGTATAGTATTGCCACTGCTCGCTTTGAAATCGCTGAGTTTCAGTTTCTTAATAAAAAATTCATTAAAGTTTCACAAAATAGAAAATATAAAATTCGAAATTCAAAATTCGGGCTTCCAGGTGCACATGTTCCGATGAAGGGCAACGTTATTCAAAAATTTAATGGCTCTATGTACCGACGTTTTCTCACAATGCGAGGAACATACATACAGGCAAATTCTTCATTATTTAATTTTTTTAAAAGTAATACAGGCCTATAGTATTTGGTGGCAACAACTTAAAAAATGATTTGCCGTTTATAGTACAGGAAGCAAAATTCCGTTTCGAGAGTAATAGCCCACTTGGGCTAACAAGAAATTTTTAATTGAAAAAAAAGGAGTAAAGAACTCGTTATAAATCATTTAAATATAGTTTAAACAAATGAAGTGACTTTTTTTTGAAGAGTATCCTTTACTTTTTTGTTAACTGATTTGCTTAACTAAATAAGATGAAGCACACGAAGGCTATCTAAGGAAAAGCTTGCTTTTATAGAGGACATTTTAAGGGAAATTGGTTCGCGTGTAACTTAAAATTGTAAAAGAGACCAGTAGATTTAAAGAATTATAACAGATTTAAAATTATGAATATGACCAAAAATTTTGTAGTTGCTTATGTTAAATGATATATTCTTGAACATAATGATATATTCTCTGTTTTACTTTAGAATGTCTACCAAGAATCCGTATTGGGTTATCGAGCTGTCCAGCAGAAGCAAAAGAACCTTGGAGTTATCGAGGAAAAAATGGTAAGTAGTGTATGGTGAAGAGAAATTACTTGATTGGAAATTGATGAACGGAATGCTGAAAGATTTCTGAAAGTTAGAGGCATATTTAATTGTTTATTTTTATTTATAAACCATAAACGCATTTATTTATAATTGTATTGTAAATTATAAATAAATGTGTTTATTGTTTTTAACTCCCTAATTAAATAGGCATTTATAGATTGATTATATTCGAAGAATAAATTAAACATTTTATGTTTCAGTCAGCTGCAGCACTTGTCAAATCGTATGAATATTAAAAACCTACGAGAATGTCTGAAAAGACTCTTTTAAGGAATTTTTACTTCTTTGTACGAAGTAAGAGAAATATTGTAATCATAAAAAAATTCAGGCATCATATTTCAACGGAAATATCCATTCTGACCGATCCCGAATCCATTTGGAATTTTTTTTTTACTTCACGTTTGTACGTACGGGCATGACATTATATAATAAAATTAAGCCTATTCTGACATGATCTTGTAGTTTTTGCAATCGTTGCACGTATTTACATATATACGTATCTCGCATAACTCAAAAACAATCGGGCGTGTGAAATTTTGTATTTGGGACTACTGTAACATCTACTTATGCACGTCTTTTTCTTATTACAATCAGCAACACTATATGTATATATATAACCACTTTCTTACCTGGATTTATACTCCTTATTAAAAAATAAAATTGAAAGAAACTTGGCTCCAGTGCGAGAAAAACAGAAAGAAATATTTAATTGATTTCAAAATGTTCAGTTTTTGATGTCATTTTCAATTTTCTGGAGTGATTGGTTACTTGAGTTAGAATAATTCAAGGAAATTAGCTTAAATGAAGTATAGCAAAAAAAATGTATACGATTTAATAGGCCGTACAAGGAAGCAATAAGGAGATCCATGAGATCTTTTTCACTCCATGAGATCCCCATGAGATCTTTTTCACTAACGATTTTCTATTTCGATTTAATCTATTTCACTAACGATAGATTTATCTAACGATTTTTACGACAAATATTGTTTCCAAGACTGATATCTTTTTTTTCCAGAGCGAAACGTTCTTTTATAATATTATTCATTGCCATTACTTTTTAATTTCTAGGTCCACCGTTTTGGGGAGAGAGATATCCTATGTGTTATGGTAAGGAGCAATCTCCTGTTGCTATATACAGCCAAAGTGCTGTTCCCGATGACACCCTTAAAAAGCTTGCTTTGGAAAATTATGATATTCCTGTGACTTCAGCTAAAGTAGAAAACAATGGGCATACAGGTAACCATTTCATTTAATGAAAACTTTCTGGGAAACAATAGCATTTTGATTTCCCATGTAATTACCGATTTGTATAAATTATTCATTTCAGAATGTTTTCATATTTGTTTACAATAACAGCACCTGTGACATTCTTTGCTTTCTGTAATTGATCACTGAGTATAAAAAATAATAATAAAACTGAAGAATAAAGTTAATTCTTTCGCATCGATAGAGGCCAAAATCTGTTCCCCTGAAACATCTGAAATGCCCGTGTATACGAATTTCTCTTGGAAAGGATTTCTTTCCACCCCTGCCACATAGACTACAACAGCGTTAACAATAACCTACTTAAGTGAAGTGATTACTTCTCTTTTGGGGGTCTTTGTGAGGTTTCACCCACAGCGTGCAGTTTCCTCTCAGGAAGGCTTGCAAACTGCGAGCATCAGTACCTAAACGTTGATGCTAAACAAAGGTGATGGAAGGCGCAATCAACTAAGAAAACTTCTTTAGTCACTTCATAAGAATGACTGGCGAATCATTTAACAACCTGTTCTGATTAACAACTCCCGAAACCAAACCAATCATTCATGCACTAATGTGATGGGGAAATGCACCAGAGAGAAATTGGACGCAGGTGTTCGGACGACCTGCCGATGTCTGAATGCACAGACGATACGGCCGACTTCGCTATCCAAGAGTTAAATTTATAAAATTAAAAAAAATTGTAACATTTATTTCTTAAATGTTTTTGTTTTTAAAAACACTAATCCACTGCAGAATAATTTAGGTCGAATAATTTTGATATCGTAATATACAGCAAAAACACATATTATTGCTGGGCTGTGTACAGAATGGAAATCAAATTGAGTTCTTTTAAACTTTTACTGAGTTAAATTACAACCTGTTTGTACATAAAATAAAAAGCGCTGCGGTTTCCATAAAGTTTGTAAGAAATGCTTCTGTGCTAGATGTATTTTATATGAAAAAAATTATTACCTAATTACATTTAAAGACAGAATGTCTCTTCTCTTATCTATCATGTAATGGCCGTCACACTATTCTGATTAACTTGAATTGTCTGAAAACACTGATAACCATCTTTATTAAAAAGAACGGTGGAATTAGACAGTAAGAAATCTGGCATATGAGGCAGTTGTAACGAGGCAGTAATTGTTTTCCTGTTTTAAAGAAATCCAAGCTTCTGTGCTCAAAATGTTACATCGGGCTGAATGCTCGAAAGATGATTTACGTCCGTTTGCACTACAACACAAACTATTTATCTGGTATGATGTTACTTCAATTTCGTCTACAAAGAGAACTTTAAAATCTTCTGATAAAAAATTCAGTTATTGCAATTTTTACTCATTTGATATGACTTTACAGAAAAGTTTTGAACGTTAGTTAATTTGAAATTCGCTCGGTTAAATAAGGATATCTATATGTGATGATATAGAAGTTGTTAAACATAGGTATTGCAAATATAAATAAACATTAATCCAATCTACAATACTAAGTAGAAAGATTTTCAAACACATAGGTTATTTACGTATTTTTAAAACAAAATTTCAGAATCATAATTAATCATAATTAAGTAATTCAGAATCATAATTATCATAATTAATTAATTATCATTAATGACTAAAATTACATATTACTTAATGTGGCATATAACAATTCTTTCTCTGAACAATTAAAAGAGGATGACTTCTTAATTTCTAGGATAATATGGAATTTTTTTGCCTTTAACCTCCGTAATTTTGCTCCACTCTCTTACACTTCTTTCTACAGTTCATTTAGTGCTTTAAGCCCGTACAATCCTTTAATGCTTTAAGCCTGAGTCAAGTAAAAAATGCTCAGCTTAAAAGCGAACTTTTCATAGAAACATTAAGTATTTGCAATCTCGAGACGTACCATACTCTACAATTTTGTTAAAAATTATAACTCTCTAGTTCAGTACATGTGTCTACACATTTTGCCATATTCCTAGCAACGTTTCGAAGTTTTAACTTATTTGTACTTAAATGGTAGCGATGGAGTGATTTTCATTTTCACTCCTTTCAAGATATGTATATTGTGTTGTTGTTGTGACTTATCTCACTTGTCTGACAGTAACATCAGAACAAGCTCGCGAAATTCCTCGTGGCAAACAGTGCAAGCTTGCGTCCGTTGTTGGCAAGAGCTTTGAGCACCATACAGGTGACAGTACGACTTTGCTCAGTTTGTCAGGACTTAACATTCTGTGTGTATTCTTTGAGAACATGGTAAATTCTGTAAAGGGTTCTTATCCTTACGTTCTAAGTCCTGAACTGGAACAGGGAGCGGAAGGTACGCTATGTTCTGATGTAACTGCTGGGCTGGAGAATAACTGCACGTGAAGGGATTTGAAATCCTCTTTTATTAATTCACTATTAATAACAAACCTTCCAATTCGGGAGAGATACAGAACGTAACAGACCACACTTTGGTCGAATTTAACAATCAAATAAAATTAAATACTAAACCTAAAATAGAACTTAATTAAACTTTGCTTCGCAGAGCAATTCGCGGAGATTGGCCTCTACCGAAAAGGGTGCGTAGCAAGGTATACTAAATACTACCGCACTTTAATTTATTTTACAA
>KK120149.1:196476-213913 GCA_000611955.2 Stegodyphus mimosarum | reverse complement strand
GTTGTTGAGCAGCGTGACCGTGATCTGAGGCAAAGCTCTCACACACCGAGAGGTTTCTACCTCTGTCTTAAATAGTGCATGGCTGAACTTCAAAAAATTAGCATAAGCTAAAAACGCGCGCTTCTTCTGACAGGAAGTTGCAGAGAGGAGATATCTACCATAATCTATCGGGAGAACATTCGGCTCCGTTCATATTTAGAGTGCCTCCATGCCACACAGATACTATACATCTACAAGTATCCATACCATATCCGGTAATCCTGTTGGGAGGCTGTGCGTAATGTTTATGAACACAGTTTAATTAACTCTACAAAAGATAGTTAACGATATTGAATGCGTTTAATTGCATTCAATAGCGGTTTTGAGTGATGTTTTTGAGTGATATTTGTGCGTAAGAACAGAATAAAGGACTGTTTTTTCCCCAAAAAAATTATAAAACTAATTTAAAATGTATTCTGAAGGGATTTTTCCATGGCGTCTGTGCGTACGTACGTATGTATGTATTAACTCGCATAAATCAGAAATGAGTAGCTTAAGAACGTTGAAATTTTGTATGTACGACTGCTATAACATGTACATGTGCACCTCCTATTTTGGTTGCAATCGACTACACCAAAAGAATATAAATTTATGTATATATATATATCCACTCTGTTACTCGGCTCAGTGAGCACAGTTTTTTTTTAAGTTACTGTTCTTATATGTTCGTACATTTTGCATTTTTTTCTTTAAAAATGATTGAATTATGTTGCTTTTATCTTCCGGTTAAGGATTTCATGCATTTAGTAAATGTGCATATAAGATTTGTAGAATTATCAACAATTTAAAAGTTGTTTAAGTGTGGCTACGCCTAATCATTTTCTCATGGCGGACAAATTTGTTTATGTTTGAAACTTAGGAGAATAGTGGATTTGTTGCCAATCTAGAGATACTAAGCTTCGCAATAACAAATCCAACACCTTCTTTTATTACTGCAAATTAAACCATGCTTAATGCATTCTGGAATTTATTTGCGAAAATAAGTGTTTAAGATTTACTTCGTAATTTTTTATCTAGACATTTTGGGTTTTTTTAGTACTTCTGACTTTTCGCGAAGTGAGAACTGAATTAATTGAATGAGAAATACCGAATCGTCTGTGAAAAAACCGTTTCTTTTCTTTTCTTTTGGTTTGTTTTCTTTGTTTAATTTCCTTTACTCATCATTTTAGATTTGTTATAGTATTTGAATAGAACATGTGGCAACGATTATGTAATTCTCTAGATGATATACATAATTTTTGTGCATTTTGATGAGTTATAAAATGGATGAGATGTAACCCCGTTAAGTGAAGCTAGCGCCAGAGTGTCGCTGTGGTAAACAAATATAATGAATTTTAAAGAGTGCGTTTATTCCATTGTGGTTTACACTCTATCGACGAAGTAGATTTAATTCAATCCAATAAGTTTAAATGAAATGCGAAATGCGTACAATTTAATATTCCGTACAAGGAAGTCATGCGGTGTACGCATGAGATTTTTTTAAGTACCTTTCCGCGAGACTATCCGCCTTTTAGTTGCCACAGCTATGTTCAAAACCTGCTCATGATTCTTGGATTCGAGCTCAAACTTAAACACAGTAGCCAGCGCCGCTAACCACTATACCAATCAGGGCGATAACTTTTACATCTAACGAAACAATATAGGAATCGGAGAACTACTGTAAGCAAGTATGCATAAAATCATGTACTCTTAAATGTGTGGACCATTAATAAAATGAAAACTCTAAGAAAGATTATAATTTCATGTGTCTAACATGAAGCATTTATGACGTTGCCTGTGCATTCTTTTCAAATTTTAAGTTCTATTTTTGGAAATGTGATTCCTTTTATTCATTTTTTCTTGCCAATCTTCAGTACAACTAACACCGACGGATAATCAAGATCGGACAATAAGTATTGGAGGCACAACATACAGATTGGCACAGCTACATTTCCACTGGGGAGATGTATATTATCGAGGATCAGAACATACTTTGGATGGTGTGCAGTATGCGATGGAGGTATGTATATTCTGTTTCTAACGTTTTGTTTGACACAAATAAACTTTAATTAGCACAAACTTTAAAAGTGATTTGCATATTTCTTATTAGATTAAATTAAACAG
This sequence comes from Stegodyphus mimosarum, assembly GCA_000611955.2. Taxonomy (NCBI): domain Eukaryota; kingdom Metazoa; phylum Arthropoda; class Arachnida; order Araneae; family Eresidae; genus Stegodyphus; species Stegodyphus mimosarum. The sequence goes on along the minus strand of KK120149.1, from coordinate 211,771 downwards.
TAATGAAGCCTGTATCTAATAGTTTTACTGAACTTTGTAAAAGTTATCCATTCGGGATAAAGCTTGAAAAGGTACAAAAACCGAAAGAATAAAAAAGGAAATTTTGTTTTAGTTATTTATGTAGTTCGAGTTTTCTTAATTTTAAGTTTACTTTAATGTTTAACTTCTTAATTTTAAGTTTACTTTAATGTTCTTTTAATAGCTTAAAAGTATACTTAGTTACAACCCTTTAAGTCTTTTCCAAACAAAATTATTTAACAGAGAAATTTATATTCTGTGTAAAGAGAAATGATTGACCATTAATTTTAAAAAATCCTAATATTCATGTCCAGTTTATCAAAATAATAAATGATTCCTTTTATTACAGCTGAAGACATTTATTTTGATATGTATATAAGTATAAACTATAAATTAATAAAATTTCTTTAATTAAGCGCAAATTCAGCACTTTCTAGCAGCATTAATAATTACACACTAAGGGCAAGATAGTGGAGTCGGTACCCGGTAAAATGGTTAAAACTTTTTGCCCTGTGGCTAAATTTAAAGAAAACTATTAAAAAAAGAATCTAAAAGCTTTCAAATTTTATATTACGCCCAAAAGGATGCTTTTTTTTACATTTACACACATACATACGTTTCGAGAGCATATGAAATAATGCCCCTCTGGGCTAAAATATTTAAAAATAGTATATCTTTAGAATTTCCGATAGACAGTCTCGCGCCCTGGAGATAAAAATGAGATAGTATTTCTCTGTACAACGTTGCCATTGCTCGCTTTGAAATCGTTAAATCGTTGAGTTTTTAATCAAAATTTCGTTAAAGTTTTATAAAATATGAAATAGGCAATAATATAAATTCCGAATTCATAATTCGGGCTTCCAGGTGCTCATATTCCAGTGGAAGACTACGTTATTCAAAATTTTAGGGCTTAGTATTAAGATTATAATTATTTTCATGCAGGTTATTCATTACTTAATTTATTTATTTATAATACAAGACCATAATATTCGGTGACAACAATTTAAAAAATGAAACAGACATTTATAGTGACCCGACGCAAAATCCCGTTCCGAGAATTCTGGGCTAATGCCCCTTTGGGCCAAAAAATGAAAAACAAATAATAAACGATACAACAGAAATTGGCTAGACCTGAGTTTTTCAGGGACATAACAACACAAACCCATCCCTTTCGCCTTTGGATTTCAAAACAGTTAAGAATATAATTAAAATCAATAACGTAAATACATCATCTTATAATTTTAAATTAATCCAATTAACTTTCAACAAATACAGAAAAGTAATTGACTGACTACTATAGTCGCACAATTTTGAAATGCGTGATATATATAATTAGACAATTTTCACGTTTTTGTGATATATTATAATCCATTTTTTTACGAAAGACTGGAATAGTTTCGTAAAAATTAAAACTGAATTTTCCAGCTGAATTTCATTTAATTTATTGTAACTTACTCTTTTTCACAGATGCATTTAGTTCACATGAGTCAAGACGGGGAAATTGCCGTTGTTGGAGTCTTCCTTAAAGTAAGATATTTTTATTTCATTTTTTCATCTATAAAAATTTATGCATTTTTTCAGTGTGATTGAATCAAATTTTGTGACTGTAGGAAGCATTTCAGTTTTTAGCCGACTCGCTGAACTTTTCAATCAATGCTGTTGCCTATTATAACAACGCCTTGAAAATTTTTCCCTGTCAGTCTTTAGATGCGTTCTAGGATTCATAAAGATTTCTTTAATAATTACAGAGATAAAAGAAAATAAATTTACACTTAATTTAAAGAAATCGCAGCTCATACAATACAGTCACAGCTCATGAAATACTATAAACAACTATAAATGGCTCAAGAAGAGCATCGCAAATAAGGTAAATTCTCCTTATCATGCCAGAAATATTACAGGCCACCAAAATCAGTCACAAAACAAAGGAACACTCGGCTAGTAGAAGTTCAATACAGTCGCATATTTCTAAACGGCTAACTGAATAGACTCAGGATTCCAAGGTAGTCATAATACGGTTGCCCAATCCCTTCGGGAAACTTATAGAAAAGCCGTTTCTAAGATTTCAAAAATGTGTTCCTAGAAGCTTCCGAAACATCGCCATGTTGGCGAAATATCATATGCTCAGTTTGGTATTAAAAATTATCGCTATATACAATTTCTACCTATAACTACGGTTCTAATTCAGCTATCATAGCTATTAAACGATAGAATCAAAGTAAGAAGACCTGCAACATAATACATCCAATAAATATTTTAAAACATAAGACATGCACCATTACAAAAATGCACCAAATAAGCAATATATAACACTATACAAATACATAAATATCCAAATAATAGTACATCCAAATAGACACAAATGTTTATATGAATTTATAGCAACATTTTTCAAAGATTTCAAATAAATTAAAATATATAATGTATGGTGATTCCTTCGTTATTTTGGTCCCAAGAATTGGCAGCAGAAACGAGCCAATGATCATAAAATAGAACGTACAATAAACTGAAACATTTCTAAAATATCATATTATATTCTTTATTAACAGGAAGAGATGAACAATAACGAAGAGTTGAATCCATTTGTACAATTACTGCCAGAACTTCTTTATAAAGGCACAAGTACCGAACTAAAATCAGAACTTAACTTGAATGGTCTGATGCCTCAAAACCCAGTCTCATATTACCGGTATCAAGGTTCACTAACGACTCCACCTTGCGATGAAGGAGTCACGTGGTCTGTTGCAAAGCAGCTAATCCCCGTTGGAAGAAATCAGGTAAGATATGATTCTATTTTTTTATCAATTTTTAATGCCAACACACTGAAGTTTCGTAACGAAACAAAATAACAGTTTTAATAAACATAAATTAATTAAATGACAATAGCTATCTCATCGCAAATAAATGAAGAAAGTTATAACATGAGACGATGTTTAAATGCGGTATATAAGATAGAGGTACAAAAAAAAAAATTATCTTTGGAGTCAACACAAAGAATGAATGTAAAAGAAATTTATATAATTTAATCAAAAGAAACTTTAATTTTCTGGTATAATAAAATGCTGAATAAAAGAAAGAAAGAGGAAGTATTTGGAATAAGCTTTCCTTTGAACATAAATATGCATTCTAATAAAGCAAATTCTTTCATTAATTATAAATCTGTCTCCCAAAAATGACGAAATTTGAAAAAAGCTATATCTTCCTCCACCCACTTAAAATTCTTTCCCTCCATTCCAAAAATTTCTTTTCTCTCTCTTGAGAACACTTTTAAAACTATCATAAGAGATTCCTGTAGTAATTGTAACTCTAAATTTCGAGCTAAGTACAGTATTGCTGCGTTCTACAGGTTCGTGGATTTGGTTATAGGTTATTCAATAATGGCAAAGCACACGAGGGCTATCTGCCTAAAGGGAGGGATGCCTTCGTGGAGGACTTTCTAAGGGAAACTAGCTCGTATACACATTACACATGGGGAAAACCACGAAAACGCCCATGCAGCCAGCCCGTTCGCGGGATTCGAACCTCGGACCGAACTACCAGTGTTCAGCGTCTTTACCGCTCGGCCGCTGGTGGGCCTCGTGGATTTGAAGTGATTGATGATAATAGTTGGTTGATGAAGAATCAAAACAAAACAGTTCCAAGGACGCGTTTACAGCCATCGAAAAGCAGCGAAAAACACGTTAAAACACTCAGCAACACAGCCTTCAGGCTATAGCGGTGAAAACAGCTTCACGGCAAAGCACTAAATTACGGCTCCCGACTCGATCGATCGCTCTAAAGCTAATTCCGGAACTCAAAATATTACTCTGTCCCAGGATAGGCAGGATATATATAGCTTTAATCTACCTTAAAGTAAATTCCCGAAAAAACAGCTAAAAATGCGTTCTAGAATGTTCTCGTTCCAGCTATGCCATATCGCCAATTTGTCGCCAAATCTGGCAACCCTGTCTTTATCTGCCAATTTCTGGCAACCCTAAGCCCGCTGTTTAGCTTCACTGGCATTTCGTAACGTATTATTTCCGAGTATTAGCCAAACCGTGTATAAGCCGAGAATGCGTTTTTTCTTCAAAATGTTATTAAAACCCAGATATAACCCTAAATAAAAAAAGACTGAAAGCCTTCAGATTTTACATTACGCCCAAACAGGCGTTTTTACCGGGTGCTTATTGCTAAAAATATTTAAAAACTGCATCTGTTTAGAATTTCTGATAGACAGTCTCCCGCGCTGGAGAGAAAAATGTTTTATTCCCTACATTCCTGCCAGTGCTCGCTTTGAAATCGTTGAACTTTTTAAGCAAATATTCATTAAAGTTTTACAAAATATGAAACAGACAATAAAAAAAATAAAAATTCCATATTCGGAGTTCCAGGTGCCCAGATTCGGTGGAGGATTATGTTATTTATTCAAAATTTGATGACTCTAGGAACCGTTATTTTGCGCAATATGGGAAACATGCATAACATTTATGTAGATTCTTAATTATTTAGTTTCCTTAAATATACTACAGGGCGATGATATTTGGTGGCAACAATCTGAAACCTGATTCGAACATTTAAGCGTTTCGGCGTAAAATGCCGTTTTGAGCTCTGTCTTCATCACGACGGTGAAAATATTGTCTTGCAGGTAAAACGAGGGAACTATGTACAATAATTATGTTGCATAATCGTTTTGAAGCTGACATAATTTCACCTCTCTGAAGCTTTTCATTTTTCTCTTGATGCATCGGGAACTGGATAATCGCAACTCGATCTTTGCTTGGAAACTCTCTTTTTTACTTCCTAGTACGAAGTAAAGGAAAGACCTTAATCGCCTTTTCGGGTATCATATTTCTATGAAAATACCTATTTTGACCATTCTTGGGTCCATTTGCACGATGTTTTTGCGTGATATCTGTACCTATGGACAGAATAACGGACTCTTTTTTCCAAAACTGATATTGAAATGGATTCAGTGAAGATTTTTTCGTGACGTCTGTACTTACGTATGCATGTATCTCGCATAACTCAAAAACAAATAGCTGTAGAATGCTGTAATGTTGTGTATGGACTGCTATAACATTTACTTGTGCACCTCCATTTTTGACTGCAATAACGCACCAAGCGTATATATATTCCCAATGTGCTACCCGGCTCGGTGAGCTCAGTTTTCTTTTTTATTACATGTTGGTAAATTGGGCATTCTTTGCTTTATGTTGTTATGTTCCGGTTAAGGTTTTTATGCCTTTAGTTAATCTGCACGCAACAATTATAGAATTATCAACAAGTTAAAAGTTTAAGTGGCGCTAGACCTAACGAGACCGCCATTTGTTTATATTCGAAACTGTTCGTAAAATAGTGAATTAACTCGGTTGGTGTCCCAAATGCAGAGTCTTTTTACCCACTCTCGAACAGAAGGTTAACTTTCGGTTTATGCGCCGAAAATTTTGTGTTCCTGCCAGCTGGCCGAAGTGCTTTTTTGGAGTAGAAATTCTAATTTTAACTGTAAAAATTATTGATTTTTTAAACTAGTTTTAGCTGATTTGGGTGTTTTAGGTTTTTCTGTATTGTACAAATTTAAATGAAGTTGGTTTAATTTTTTATGTATTTTTACCTTGGCGCGAAGTGAGAAGTGAATGGATTGAATCAGAAATGTATCTCCAATAAAATTCGCGGAAATAAGTCTAAATGAAGTGCATGAAAAAATGTGCATAATTTAATAGGTCCTACAAAGAAGTCATGTGGTGTCCACATCAGATATTTTTGTCTTACTTTTACGATGGAATGCTATTCAGGTAATAAAACGTAATTCATTCGTCATTGAAATAAAACGTTTGATTTCGATCAGCGGATGAAATTAGAAAAATAAGCAGGATTCGTATGAAGTAGGTTAACATAAGAATTGGAAGATGTGTCAAAACAAATGACAGATGTCATGAAACATTGATTTTGATTCAAGGCTTCTCAATTTTGAGCTACAATATAATTTACAGCTGAATTCATCAATCATTCCCGTTTAAATATTCACTTGCTACTATTATTTATAGGGAGTATTATATTTGTCTATTTACGAGACGCTTTGATTTTTTCTTGTACAATTAAAAGTCTTTTATCTAGGAACTAAGCAGTGCATGAACTTATTCTGTGCCTCAAAATACATTACAATCATGAAGCCTGATGCCATTTAAACAGTTTTTCTTGTGTCTAAAAAGTGATATTTTTTCTAATAACATTAAAAATCATCAAGTTAAACTTGAAAACTGTACAACAGAAATTTTACGACTTAAACGTATGCAATAAATGTTCAACCTTCCCTGAAGAAGTTAAGCATATTCCTAAATGCCTACTATATAAGTTGTCAGTCAAACAGCCGAGCCATTAAGAGATGTGAGTCGATATGTTGCTACACTACAGAAGTAATAACTTTTTACTCTTTTTAAGAATTGGAGACCATTAACGTTGCTAACGGTTTTCATTTTGCCGTTGTTCAGCATTATAACATGACGTTGTCTTCAAATAGCACGTCCTGGTCACCACTTTGGAATGGATGAAAAGTTTTCAAATTTATGACTTTGTTAATATTAAGAAATATATTCACTTATTTACTAGTTGAAAATATCAGAAAAGAAACATATTATGATGATGCAATCTCGAAAGTAAAATATAAAACAATTTTCTTGTTCTAAGTTGATCATTACTGTGGCAACTTTTGATGAAGTTTAATCGTTGCCGCGAACTTCTTCGGTAATGTAGGATTTTAAAGAAAGTTTCCAGCTACCGCGAATATCGTATGCGCAAACAGTTCGCGTTGGCGTGTTTAATCATATTTTGTCGAATGATTTTTGGCATTTGAAAGAAAGAGACTTGTTTTAGAACACTGTGTTGTGAAATTTGTAAGAAAAATATCATCAAGTACAAGGCGTCTGAAATGGAATTATCGTGATACCAGATTAGAACCATTTTTTACTTCCTCTTCTGTTTCAAAACGTCAGCCGCAAAATGTCACCAAATCATGTGGACAGATTTAGGTACTAATGTTGTACTATATGACACTGTGAAGGTTTGGTATCCTAAAGTTCAAAAACAACAATTATGACATTGAAGAAGCAAAGCGCTTTGGTCGGTCTACTGATGTTGATGAGGCTCGCCTGTGAGAACTTGTGAAAGAAGATCAGTATACAACCACTCGAGAGCTTGATAAACAGTTAGACGTTAGTCCCATTTCCATTAGTAGCGCTATATATCGCATCGACCTGAGGTACAAGTTCAATGGCTGGGTGCCGCATGAGTTGACTGAAGCAGATAAGGACACGTGTGTTCAGGCCTGCACTAATCTGCTCGAATATCAACTTAAGGACAAAATTCTGGATCAGATCGTCACTTGTGAAGAAAATGGGATTTATTTCAACATCACAGGCCGAAAAGGGGGTTGGTCTGCGCCCGGTAAGCCCGTCGGAAGCCTCACAAAGCGCAATTTGACTAACAAAAAGATCACGCTTTGTATCTGGTGGGATTGCCGCGGTATTATCCACAAAACATATTTGGAAAACTCTCAACGGGAAGGTGTACAGGGAGATGCTATTCCGTGTTAACGTTGCTGTCAAGGAAAAACGTCGAAGTGAGTTCCGGCGAGAAAAGCTAATGTTCAATCAAGGTAATTGAAGATCACATGTGTCTGCATTCAGCGGGTGGATTCTGTATGTATTCGAATGGGATCTTTTGCCACACCTGCCATATAGCCCTAACATAACTCCTTCGGACATCTACCTTTTTTCACACCCGCAGCTACATCTTACTGGTGCTATCTTCCATTCAGCACAGGACATCCGAAATTATGTTGATCTGTTTTTGGACTCCCGGCCACCAAGTATCTGGGCCGAACGCTTTGAAAAACTACCAAAACGTTGGCAGAAAATCACAGATTTGGGTCATGATTACTACCCGCACTAAATCTGCTACTTTATGTTTTTTTTCTTACTTTATTAAGAACGTTTTTTAACTGAAAACTTTCGTTACAACCAGATATCTCTATTTGATATTGCAAACAGTGTAACTTCGAGGTCTGTCTTAGAGAATGTCAGCGATCTGCAACTTGACTATCTCTAAAGTAACTTGATTTCAGTAAGATCATTGTCCAGTGATTCGGAGGTTGCTCTAGTATCGTTTTCAACTATAGCGAATCAAAGGATCTTAAATATAATAGAAAAAATTAAGGGGGTGTAATTAATTTAGTTTGAAAAATATACCCACATAAAGAAAGTGCATATAATGATCACAACCAAAAAAAAAAAATGTCGAACATTTATTGCTAACACGAATCCCCTGTCTTCGTACAGTGAACGGAACTGTAATTTACCTGTGAAGCCCATAGGTTAACTTATTACTGCCTTTAGCTAATAACACTTAATTATTAATTTATTCTTAATGTTATTAATGATTATTAAGTTCTTCAATGATTAGTATATAAATATTTTAGAATTTAGCATTGCACTTGTTCATGATACAGAACACGCAACCAATTCAAACCACGCAACACTGGCGAAGAGCTAAAAAAAAGTCTAATAAAAATTAAAATATGACTGTTAAATAAAAAATAACAATAATATTGCAAAAACAGTCTATATAAAATCTGCTTTAAATTCCTGATTTTATTATTTTTTTAATATAAGTATTAACTATATTTCGTAAATAACATCCCTGATAAAAGAATTTCTTTGTTTTCTCCCATACAGATGGCTGAATTTCGGAAGCTGTATTCTGTGAAGAAAGAGGACGCAAAACCAGGCTGCTTAATGAGTAATAACTACAGACCTATTCAGCCATTGAATAATCGTCAAATATACTCGTCTGAGTAATAGTTGCGTATTATTTTCTTTGAGGAAATATGAGCAATTGAATAACATACAAATATGCTCTTTTAGAATAATGAATATAGTATTGACTGTCATAGTTTTAAACTATCAGTTCTACGAATTAAAATTATAAATTTGGTAAACTTTAAAATGAGAAGAATTTACTCATTGCAAAAAGAATTTTATAATAGCATTATTTTATTTTATTATTTTTGATACCGCCATATTTGTTTATCGCATCAGCAAGGATTAAAAGAATTAGGACTATAAAAATTCTTTTCTCTTATTGTTAAAACTTTACTGCATACTTACTAAAAATTGTTATGTTTATAGTGTATTTTACTTTGACAGCATAAATTTCCTAGATTTTTAGAGACAATGTTTCATTTTTGACATATATATAGAGAAATGTTTAAGAGTTATTTTCAGGCATTCCCGTTTTAATCGATAAGGTATGGACATGTTTATAACAATAGCTCTGGCTTTTAAACAGAAACATTGTTTTGAAACAGTGCCAGTAAATGTACCATATTTTGTTTCAATAAAGTATTTTCTGACATTATTGGTTATTTGTAGTCTTGATTTTACTAACATACACGGTTAAAAGTGATAGTTATTATAGAACAAAATCTAATGTAGACACCACATGATTTCCTTGTACGGCCTATTAAATTATATACATCTTTTTGCTGCATTTCATTTAACTGTATTTCCTCGAATTTGATTAGAGATATATTTCTTATTCAATTAATTCACTTCTCACTTCCCGGCAAAGTAAAATCGCATAAAAACTCAAAACATTTTCATTAAAAATTGAAAACTATAGAAAACATAAAATACCAAATACAGTGAAGCACAGTTGGAAAACAATTAACATTTTTGCGCAAAAACAAGCAATTCGGCTAGCGGCCAAGAAGGCAGATTTTCGGTGCGCAAAACTGAAAGTTTTATTTTTGTCCCAGTCGAGAAAAAGACACCGAAGATGCACAAACTGACTAAATTGATTGTTCTACTAACACTTTCAAATGTTCGTTCAGTTTCGTTCGGCTTAGTACCACTTAAGCAAGTTTTAAATTGTTGACATTTCTACAACTATTGCATGCAGATTAACTAAAGGCATAGAAACCTTAACCGGAATTTAAGAAAAACATGATTAATCACTTTTAATGCGAAAAATGCAAAATATACGAACATATAAGAATAAAAAAACTGAGCTCACCGAGCCGAGGAACAGAGTGGGTATATATACCCACTCTGATATATACAGGTATATATGTAAGATGAGATGGCTTTGTAATAGATTTCCATTTAAAGGTTACTAGTAATTTCCAGTAGCAAAATTAAAAGATATTTGGAAAGTTTACTCCTTTTGACCGAGAATGAAGATGAGAAGGTGCTACGGATTATTTTAGATTAAAAATAGCTTACGATGCAAAACTTGTTTGAAAATAAGATTTCCATTTAAATTTGAAAGTTCCAGAGGGAAACACCCTATCATACAAGCTCAGATACGTGTTAGGCACATATGTTACGTTTTAAGCTAAATTTCTTTTATTAGAGTATTCATGCACATAAAATAATAGATTCAGGATTACCACTTTCAAATGAGATACGTTATAACGCTGTGTAAATTCCTACCATGTTAGAATTTAGAAGAAATTATTTTACTAGTGGTTGTGTGGACGAAACTGCTAAACACTGATACTCTTCAACTCAACCTCTTATTTCTTTGAATGGGCCTCAGAAGATAGCCCTCGAGTGCTTTTTCTCAACTAAGTTAATTAACCAACGAAAGAAAGAAACTTACAAAATGATTTTGCATTTGCGGTCGGTAATAGCTAAGCTTCTCCGATTTCAGAAAAATTTCACTGTGTATTAATGATAATATATATGATATTTGCAGTAGATGGGCATTGGAAATGATGAAGGTTAGCAATCAGGTCACATCGGAGTCCTGGCGTGGTCGTTGCGAACGAGAAGACAGCAGAATGGAGGACACAGAAGAATTTCACTCTAAAACTCCATATCTTTATTCAGTTAAAATGGTAGATCGTTTTCTTTTAGGCAAAGATCTCCAGATTACATATCTAATAATGGGTTGAATTAAATAATATTAAATCTAAGAATTTTGCATTCTAACGGAGGGAAAACAAAGATAAGAAAAAGGGACAGAGCAGCGAGGACCTTAGAGCATACGATCGCCAGAAGCAGTTTGACGAAAAATGGCGCGTACAGCTATTTACACTGGTGTGCAAAAATTAAGGACGAGACGGTTTTTTCAATATAACTTTGTACAAAAGCTTTCCAAATCAACACATTTAATACCGTAAGATCCCCAATACGTAAGGACATGAGTAATGAAAGCAACACTTACTAAAAGAGAAATCAGAGGGATAAAAACAAGCTTTATTGAAAACGTAGCATGGAGCGCAATGCAACTGAAGGCCGAAACATCCCTGTGATGGGTGTCCAGCAAGAAACATCCGGTCTTTAATAGGGGATATGATCTGCCCTGACTGCTAGGCAGGTTTCACATGATTTGTGCATGCTGGATATGTGGTTGTTAATGAGCTGTTGAGACACTGCTGCTCGTTCCTCTTGTAGCACCAATCGCAGTTTCGGAATCGTTACTGGCGATAAGTTACGTGCTGCCACGGGTCTCCCTAGTAAGTTCCGTACATGCTTGACGGGATTTAGATCCAGAGACCTTGCCGACCAATCCACGTGCTCAATATCTTTACTCTCCAACAGCTGTTCGACACTAATTGTGCGATGAGGTGGAGCGTTGTCGTCCATGAAGAGGAACTGAGGACCCATAGCCCTTGTGAAAAGACGCATGTAAGGAAGAAGAACCTCTTTACAATAGCAGTTCCAGCTGACGAACATCCTTGGGAGATATGAAGGTCGGTCCGGCTACCAAGCATTATGTCTGCTCGAACGAGAACTCCGCGACCTCCAAAACAGTATCTTTTGATGATGTTGAAGAGGTTATTGCATGTTCCCCGCTCTGTCCAGATGTGTATGTGTCTAGAATCGCAACTCAGACTAAATCTGCTCTCATCTGTAAAGAGTACTCGTCCCCATTCATTGTCTCTCCAATTCCGGTGTTCCCGGCACCACAGAGAACGCCTTCTCCGATGGGCAGGCGTTAGAGGTACACACTGTACAGGGCGTCGTGCAAACAGACCACCACCGTGCTGTCTTCTGGCCACGGTAAAACGCGATATCGGTCGTCCAGTCGCCTGTGTCGTGTGTCTAGCGATTTCTCCCGCTGTCTGCCGCCTGTTTCTTCTGGCCTGTAAGGCAATATACCGGTCATCTGCGGGTGTGGTTCCTCGTGGACGACCACTACTAAACCCCCGGATAGCTGTTCCTGTAGTTTGAAATTGTCTCCAAAGTCGTGAAACGATGCTGTGAGCAATTCCGAACTCTGCAGCCACACTTGTCACACTGCGGCCTTCCTCCAACTTCCCAATGATTCGACCTCGGGTAAAAGCATCCAGATGTCGTCTAACAGATTGATTATTCGCCATTTCTCGCTGAGGCAACAACTCGATGTGATTTTAACTGCTATACGGCGTGCAATCTCTTTGCCAGAAATACTGATCTTACACCGACAACATGCTTTATACTACTCAGACACTCCCCCATTACGTCTACCTGCATATCTGCGCATGTGCTACCGTACATCACCTTACTTAATCTCCTTATTGGTCTTTCTGTCCGCTCTGCCTCTTCGTTCAGCTGATATGCTAATTTTTGGACTTCGTGCTTAATTTTTGCACACCAGTGTATAGTGGCGGTTACATAACATGCCAGAGTGTACTCGAAAATATTGGTCCAGGGGAAAGACCCTGAAATTGAGGAAAGTTAATTAGAGGTTGCCTGTTGGCGTAGAGCAAAGGTATAGTATTTTTTATATTTTACATATATATATAATATATACAAATTTAAAATATAAATTTACCACTCAGACAATGGAACCGAAGTGTGGCAAGGTAGTAAAAGATATTTACAATCTATTTTCCTTGAAAATATATGTAACTGAAGCCATTTCATTGAAGAGCAGCTAATTTTTGTTCTCATACTTGTTAGAATATTCTCATGAATAGATAGAACAAATTTTAGGTTTCATTCATCTTCTGTAAAAAATCTTTCAACCTACGAATATTTTTTCCATAATTCCTTTGGGTATATGCTAGCCTAAAACATTTCTATTTCATTTTATAAGAAACATTTCTCTGTGTCTACATTCTCTTGGTAAGTGATTGAATGATGCTGGGGACGTACGTCTAATTGGGACAATTTAGCTTATTTTTAACTAAGTTGTTTTTATTAATTTGCATTTTTTTTATCACTCCTGACTTAATCGTGAAGTTCGTTTCCTCCAGATGGTTATGTAGATTTTCAGATGAGCGAAGGAGTATAATATAAATAGGTTACGGGAACTAAGAAGTTGTTTCTTGCCTAATAAATGTCAGCTGAAGTTGCATGCTGTCTGGAGAAATTTAGTCCGAGCCTGGTCCTAGATGTCGCGGAGCAAGCTGGAGCATGAATCCGCGAGAAATAAGCAGCTGGTAATTATTGATGTTTAAATCCTGGCCAGTGTAGCTGATTCCTGAGAAGTCCTGTCCGAAGCGGTAAGCTACGGTTGAAAGCTTAGAACGTTAAAATTATAATTTTGGTTCCTCGTGAAGTAAACTTGAAGTGTGAAATTTAACATAGTCGAGTGGACTTTAAAGCATAAGCGATGTTGATGCGATATACTCTTTGCTCACTAACTGTCGATAAGACTGCCGAACACTATTTGTTCCATTAAAAGAGTTCAAATCCAAGCAAAGAGACTTATTGCAAGGGAATTTTTTTGATTTTCTTTATGTGTAAATACAACGATGAGGTAAATAATATTATGAATGCTTACGGAACAGTTTGCTGCATTGCATTTCGCTGCCACAGAAGTCTGCCATCTCGTCGCCGTGAAAAGGTACATATCATGCTCTCAACAACTGTCATAGATGAAGCATGAGGCTCATAGTCCTCGTAGACTTCCAGAACGGTATGATTGGAGTAGCGCAATTAGCTGAAGCTTGGGTTATGAAACAATAAACATTTTTAAGCGGCTGTTCACGAAACACGGCAAACTAATTTCTTCAAAGCACAACATTGGATGGAAGGCGAAGCTGACAGATAAGGATAGATACACATTTAAGCGCATAATGTACCGAAAGCACAAGCCACCTCTATCCCAGATCCCAAAATGAACATTCATTCAGAATCTCATTTTAGCCAATCGCGGCAAAAAGAAAATCATACTGGGAACATTTATAGGAGAACAGTAATTCGTAAACCTTTAGTGACAGAAGGCATCGTGATTTCAAGGGATGTTAGTGATGCAGAACTCATCAAAGTTAGGCCCCACAGCAATGGTAATAAGTCATCTGGTCTGATGAACTAGCCTTTATCATATTTCATATCACAGGGCGCGTTCATTAGTGTTTACGCCTGATTGCGAAGCATAGAGATGGCTTCCTGTGGTATAGATTGCGATAGCTTGGTGGGGGCCTTGGCCCACATGTTATTCCATATAACAAGATTGGAACCGATTGCTGTTATAGCATTCTGACGGATTATACCTGTCCTTTTACCTGCCCCTCTTCTGGAAAACGTCAGCTTTTTCAATACAGCGCTCGTATTCACACTGCTAGACGTGATCAAGAAATGTTGATGAAATGAGATAGCTTGTCTGACCCTTTCGATTCCCTGAATTAAGCATGACTGAACATTATGAAAATATTTGAAATTCAAACTTCATGTTCGGATTCCGTTTTCAATTACACTTTCGAGACTATTCCGTAGGAAAATAGATTTTATTTCCTTAAATGTTTGAAAAACCTTTACGCGTCCATTCCATGCCGCATATAATATGTATTTTGATCAAAGGGGGATTCAACCTCCTACTAATAAAAAAATTTTTTAGTATTTCACGGATATTCGTATTATTTTGTAACCAATTTGCATATGCGAGCAAATTTTCCTCAGAAATTACATCCTAAAGGCATTTCTCTAAATTAGACAAATAGTCCTAATGTGTACTCTGCCATACATAATAAATCAATCTTCGGTGTATTCTTTTATTAGTAAATGCTGTGCCTGAAGCCAGATGTTCTGAAATAAGAACATATTTTGAGTTTGTTCTTTTAAATGCAGAAGACATATATTTGTTTTGGTAACAAATTCAGCGGCTCAAAAGTTGACTGAAATGCGACTTCAGTTTAATCTTCTTTTTTTATTGCTAAAATAAATACGGCATTTTAGCATATCAAATCATTTTGATTTTGATGATTGAAAATGACTCACCCGCTTTATCTGCCTCAATCCTCATGCTGTGATACTGCATTTTCGGGAACCTGAATAGTCATCGCATGATCACTCAAAGGTAAACGAAAGAA
>KK120149.1:178540-196443 GCA_000611955.2 Stegodyphus mimosarum | reverse complement strand
TACTCAAAGGTAAAAGAAAGAGTGTAGAGATATTAGGTAATTTCGAAGCAGGCGACATGAAAAATGAGCAATGCCCTTGCCGGGACTCGAACCAAGGACCTCTCGAATACGCGCCGAGCGTGTTGACCAATACACCACGAAGGCACGCTAAGAAGGCGGGAGAAATACCTTATAAGAACATGTGTAGAAAGTATACAAAATTAGATAATATTTGATTTTATAAATAAAGAAATAATTAGCAAACATTTAAAATGGTAATTAAAGTTAATTAACCTTCGCTTATGCAGAAAATGGACATAATCTTTGATCTCAGGAAAATTTTTTCTTCATCAAATTCAAAATCCAACAAAATTTCTTTTGTTAATTTTCCATCAATTAAAATATCTCATTTGGACACAGCAGGGCATCCTTGTACGATCTATAAAATTATGCAGATTTTTTGCTGCACTTCATTTAAATTTGTTTGCTCGAATTATTATAACTTAATTAACCAGTTCCTCGAGGCAAGTTGAAAATGGCATCAAAAATCACAAATTTGAAATCAAGTATCCCTGCCAATTTTGTTGTACGGGAGTCAAATTTCTTATAATTTTGTTTTCCATAACGACTATAAAACGTTCCCAAATATAAATGTAGACCCAGGAGGTCGTATTAAATGTTAGATATCGCTATTTGTCGAAAATTATTATTTTTTAATTTGGCATTGCCAAACATGAATATTTTCGTCATTTAAAAGACTTCTGTAATTGGAAGTATGTGACTACGACTTACGGTTGTGAAACTAAAGGCCGGGTAGGGACTTTTAAGCTGGGTACGGGGGGGTGGGCACTTCTATATATACATATATATATATATATGTTTGGGGCTGACGATTGAAACAGAAAAGAGAGGTGCACAACTAGATGTTATGTCAGTCCCATATACAAAATTTCAAAGTTCTACGGCTAATCGTGCTTGAATTATGCGAGAAATATACATACAAATATTCGTATGTACAGACTGTACGTAGGTACAGAAGTTAAGAAAAAGTCTGCTTTAAATTCATTTCAAATGAATTTCAAATAAATTGACAAAAATAGTTCTTTATTCTATCCGTACGTGCAGACATTATGAAAAAAATATAATCTAAATGGATTAGGGAACGGTCAAAATGGATATTTTTGTTGAAATATATTCTCACGATTACAATACTCCTTTTACTTCGTACATGAAAGTGAAAAAAGGCCACTTTCTTAGTACCAAAAATACTTTGCAATCGCCCCTAATATATTTTTTTCTTAATTCATTTTCATCAGTTCCTACAACCACACCGGTTCACCAACGATTTCACGCTTTTTCGCACATGCATTCCACATAAACTTCTTAAACAAAGTTAAGCAAAAATTTCGTCAGTCTTTTATAGTTACATTAAATACTTGCGCTTGTAACCATGACTGTAAGTTATTTACTTTTATTAGACAAAATTTCTACTGAGAAACGGTGACAGTTGATTCTGGATATCGTTCTACGATTAGATTAAGAAAATTTCGTAATTGCATTCAGAAAAAATGCACGATCCATATACGATGCATTAAAAACGTCTGTTTATGAGGGATTAATTTAAATGCGGAAGAAGTTAAAAACACATTCACATCGTTCTTTATTAGATTTGTTCAAGTTTGTATGCTTACAAATACGTAAAAAGAAAAAATTTCATTGGCAAAGAAATAAAAACGAAAAACACTAGGAAATGGAATTTGACGGAGGTTGAAAACGACGAGAAAATTAAAAATTTGACGGCAACATTAAAAAAAAAAAATTACGTTACGTCCAAAGGTGTGTTTTTTTAACGTTTTGTGTGTTACCTTTACTTATTAAATACTTCGTACTTAAACCAGAAAATTCAGTTCGACAGCAATATCGTAATTTTAAATTGAGCATATCTTTAGAATTTCCGATACACAGTTCCGCGCGCTGGAGATAAAAGGTTTTTATTTTTTATTTTTTTCCCCGTAGCGTGTTGTCATTGCTCGCTTTTAAATCGTTGAGTTTGTTCATCAAAAATTCGTTGGCAGTTTCATAAAATATGAAATAGATAATAAAACAAATTGCAAATTCCAAATTTGGGCTTCCAGATGCCCATATTCGGGTGGAAACGTATGTTATTCAAAATTGGATGGCTCTACGTACCGTTCTTTTTTTCACAGTGCAAGAAACATTTATGCAGCTTCTTCATTATTTAATTTCTTTAAATATAATGCAGGGCTCTAATATTTGGTGGCAACAATTTGAAAAGTGAATCGACATTTATAGCGAACTAACGCAAAATGCCAAAACGAAATTAATAGTCCTTTTGGGAAATTGCCCCCTTGGATTAATAAAAAACGCTATGAAATACTTGCGCTAACCAGTAAAACCAATTAGCATTTTAATGCGCTATACAGATGCGTAAAAAAGGTTACCGGAGTGCAAATAGAAAAGAGAAAACAAAAGCAATTACTTACGTTACAAGAAATTGCAATAAATCGCTAATTTGGCGTGGCACTCATTTCTATACTCAAACCGTTTATACCCACTTTTTCATAAGAACGGTAACAGTTGAAGTTTAACTATCTTTTTGTTTGAAATATCTCCTCTGAATGGCAGCTAAGGCTGTGTAAATATGTAATGCAACCAACACTTTTTTTTAACAACTCAAAGCTCCGAAAGGTGTAAAAGAGAAAACAACTCAAAGCTTACCGGCACTGGACCTTCCTTGTTTGCGAATTAGAACATAAAAGTAGGTCAATTTTTTGTTTCAATGTTCAAAACCGGTGTCGAATTTGTTAAAAAGAACAGACTAACTGTTCCGTCGATAGCTCAGTTGGCAGAGCGGTGGACTGTAGGTGATTGCAACAGATATCCATAGGTCGCTGGCTCGACGGACGTTTATTTATTTATTTTTTTTTTTTTTTTTTTGTCCGATTTTTTTTTTTTTTTTTTTTTTTTTTTTTGTCCGAGGCGCAGCATAAATATTTCACTTCTTATAAATTAATTATTCTCTATTCATTTATTTCTGTATCAAATCATTACGGGATCAATCCAATTAGTTTGAGAAATATACGACAGTTAGGAATTTATGAAAACTTTTTTTTTCTTTCAAAATTATCAATAAAGCATAAAATTAACTGTAAATAATAATATACAAATAAAGTTTTTTCCACTAGCTTTTTAGAAACTAAATGCTTCTGATACATTTATTTTTAACTTGGATAAAAGCAAAATATAAACATAAAATAAGATTTATAAAATACTTTTATTCTTTCAGAGAAGTACTTCATGTTAATCATTTTTAATTATAACTTTCTAATAATTTAGTTAATTATTTTTGAGTTAATGGGTTTTAATTAGCGTTTTAAATATCTGCTGATTATTTATTTATTTATTTATAAAAGCAGCTTATATTGAATTTTGTCTGTTCTATATACATGTTTTTTTAAGCTTAAAAATCTATAATTTTCACTTCCACAAATAATGTTTTTAAAATTTAGCATGCATGAAAAATGAACAAGGAGAAAAGAACATAAAACGTACTCGTAGATTATAGGGATGATAGTAAAGGAGCTCTGTAAAAGTAATGAATATTATTTTTTAATTGTATTTGAGTGATGCAAAGAAAATAATAATTTGACTGACCAAATGGAACTTTAATCATTAGTGGATTCACCTGAACTTATGCGTTATATAGACATCCTCTTTCTCATCTTTCAGGAAATGCTGCAAGGTTATCAGGATGATTTAAAATTTCTAAAAACACTTATGGAGTCAATACAGATGTCTTTGAATAGATTTATAGGCGATGAATAGTACCAGTTATTTTATAAGCATCAAGGGTTTGGGGCGTTTTTGTACTGAAAAAAAGTAAATAAGCTTTTAAGGAAAATTGAAAAAAAGATTTGAGAATTGTTCGCAGCTAGAGACCTATGAGTTAATGAGGTACTTTTTACTATCGCTTGTATTCCAACCATATATATTGAAATTCTGATCAATATTGCGATGAAGGAAGGCATTTGCAGGCACTTCTTGTTGAAAATGAATAATGATATCGCCTTAAATTTATCTTTTGTGGAAAGGCGATAAAATGTTTTACTTTACTTTTTGAATTAAATTTATCTTTTATCTTTTGTGGAAAGGCGATAAAATGTTTTACTTTACTTTTTGAATTCCTTCTTGGCAGTTGAATAAAGATGTGAAGTTGTTCCAGCTCCTTTTTTTTTAAATTAATGTATTTATTTATTTAGCTCAACACCGTAGTATTTAAAACCTGCGAAGTGGAATTTTTTCATTTTGTTGCCATTTCGCTACATTTATCATAAAATTTTCTTGAAAGCAATCTTGAAGTTCCTTCTTTACGGCATCCTTTTAACAGGAATCCTAAAGCAGTTTTTTGGCTATTTCGATGCTGTTCTTGAAGAGTATCAATAAATTTGTTTTACAGACGGAAGTAAGATGAATGATAAGGATCGCCTTGCTTTTGCTGTGTATGAAGACAGGCAACAAACAGACTTCATACAGTTTAGAATTTGCACATTATTTTAAAATCATTTGCTAATTCTTACATATACAACATTTACGAATTTCCATTATAAGAAACTTGGCCGTAAGTCATTACAGTTCTTATATTCTCATACGTTTCATTAGCAATGAGCCTCCTGCAAGGCTTTTCACTGGGATCCAATCTCATACAAGAATGACTTCGTCAGCACTGAACAACTACTAAACAATTTATTTATTTATTTAGGACGCAGTTCGGCTCTCCTGACGAGCGAAGCTCGTCTTATGACACAAAGGGGCTGCGCGAACATTACACTACTCAAAAAGACAAACAAATCATATGAACATAAAAGCACAATAGTAAAAATACAATAGTACAACATCAAATAAAAACAATATAAGACAACAAAAACAAAAAGAAGAAAAAAAAACAAGCAAAAAATTGAACTCAAGCCACAATTTGAATTCTTTCTCTATTTAAATTAATAATTTTCATGATTTCTCGAGTAGTCTTATAATTCTTTTTATCATATAAATCTTCCGTAGAAGTGATCCTAAAATATCGATGGAATGAAAACGCTAGACCACATCCACACAAAAAATGCTTATTACCTCCTAATGCTTTGCAAAAAAGACAATTCTGATTATCCTGTATACCAAATCTGTACAAATAAAACGCAAAACGACCATGTCCCGTAATTAATTAAATAAAATCAATGTCATTCGTAAGCCGCATTCTCCCTTTTATTTTAAAAAATCTGAAAAATTCCTTGTTTCTATCCGAATCATTCTAGATATTTCTCCAACTATTAATTATTATATCTTCTAGGACGGTACATGTTATCCTCTTAGAGCCAGGAACCTCTATTTGCATTAAAGAATTATCATTTGCAGCCTCTTCAACCAAAGCGTCAGCCCTGTCGTTTGCCGGTATGATTTACATGTGTTTTAATCCACGAGAATTTAATTCTACAGTCTATTATTCAGCTCGTAAAATAGATCGTTTATTTCTTTATAAATTTCATTATAATAGTCAGTGCGGGAAAGAGCTTGTCAGGCAGAAAGAGAATCAGAAAATAACATTATCTCACATCGTGCATTCAAATGTTTGTATGTCCATTTTATAGTGTAGCGGAAAGTTCTTCTAACTATACCGAATCGTACGCATGCAATCTGAATTTGCCACTTCCAGTTTCGGTGCCAAAAAAAGTATACAACAAAAGCAGCACCCAAACTCTCGCCCATTCCCGAGCCATCAATATATACTATATCATAGACGTGGATTATAGGAATGTCACTAATAAAAGTGATGGCCATTCCATCTTTGGGATGAATATAATCAATGCTGAATCCTTCAAAAGCATACTTTGTTACAAACTTTTCCTCACATGCTAAAAAGTCCAATCTTCCAGAGCGCAACAGAAATTTACTATAAAACAACTGTATCGTAACGACAGAGGCGGGACGCCTACCAAAATAAACACCAATTCGCTGGGGGTAGTCCTAAACGCTCTTGTGATCGCCAGCATCAACCCGCGTTGAATTGTGTCCAACTTCGATCTAATTCTTCGCAATTCCGCCGCCCTGGATCCCCACGCTCTAGTACGCTATAAAACAATCAGAGAAATGGCATTTTTATATATTACTATTAAGGTGTTACTTTTCAAGGTTTTTATCTCCTTGAATTTCATTAGAGATATATTTCTCATTCAATTAATTCAATCCTCACTTCGCGTTAAGGCAAAAATACATAAAAATTCAAAATATTTTCATTAAAAACTGAAAGATATAGAAAAACATGAAACACCAAGTACAGTTAAAACAACTGAAAAACAATTTTTACAATTAAAATTACAATTTGTGCGCAATTATCAAATAAATTAAATAATTATTTAATAACTTAAATGATAATTCCAGAATGAATCAAGCATAATTTAATTCGCAATAATAAAAGAAAACGTTACTTTGTTGTTGCGAAGCTTAGTTTCTCTAGATTGGCAACAAATCCACTATTCTGCTTGCTTCAAAAGTAAACAAATACGGCCGCCATCATAACCAAAAATTAGGCTTAGCTGCGCTTAAAAAACTTTTAAAAATTGTTGATAATTCCACAATTATTGCATGATGGTTAACTAAGGGCATAAAACATAAAAATCTTAACCGAAAGATAAGGACAACATAATTCAATCATTTTTAAAGCAAAAAATGCACAATTTACAAATTGCTAAGAATAAAGAAACTGAGCTCAGCCGAGTAACAGAGTGGATATATATATATATATGTATATATACATATATTTATATACTTTTGGTGCAGCCGATTGCAACCAAAATGCGAGGTGCACATCCACATGTTATAGCAGCCCCATGTACAAAATTTCAACGTTCTGAGGCTACTCATTTTTGAGTTACGTGAGATATATTCATACATACGTACGTACGTTCGTACGCACGCACAGACGCCACGAAACAATCCCTTCAGAATCCATTTTAAATCAGTTTTAGAATAATTTGGAGGGAAAAGAGTCCTTTATTCTGTCCTTACGTAAGGATGTCACTCAAAAACATTGTTAAATTGCATTCGATAGCGGTCAAAATAGATATTTTCGTTGAAATATGGTATCTGAAATTTTTCGCGATTACAATACTTTCTTTTTACTTCGTACAAGAAAGTAAAAACAATGTACGTAGATATTTATCATATTTAATTATGACTGAATAAGTGTATGCCAATTTAATTGGATAAGTTTGAGAATAAAGGTTAGTGATCTATCGAAATTCAAGTCTTTATCTTCATCTGTATGCCTTAATCATCAGCCATGACGGACATCAAAAGCTGTTAAGAGTTCCAATCTTCTCCTACACTTCAAAAATTATAACACACACATATATATATTACAGTGTAGATTATAACGTTGTAATGCGTTCCAAGTTGTACATCTTTTTTTATAAAGAGTTTACACATTTCCGCAATACTAATCATATAGCTCTCTATATCGGGGAAAATACTATAAACTGAACTACACTCTTATAAAAAAAAAAAAAAACGACGCACCACGACGCACCGAGAAGATATAAAGCAAACTGGACACAAATTGATATACATACAGGTTTTGACGGAAAATGCAAAATTTTACATTTTGTCTGCCAATGAATGAACTGTTGTCGCTACAGCGCATCTGATCTGCACAACTGGCAGGATATTTAAGAGGAGAAATTGCGATTGCAGGTCATAAATTCTTCACGAATTTCATTCCGTGTACTCTGGTAGACAGTAACTATGCCTCGCATACAGGTGCGCGAACGATATGCGCAGATGTCAGAATTTGAGAGAGGTCGTGTAGTTGGGCTCAAAGAAGCCGGTTGGTCTTATCGGCGAATAGCTCGACATTTGAGCAAGAGCGATGCCACTATTAGACGATGTTGGCAGAAATGGAAGAACCACGGCCGCACCCAGAGTCAAAAAGGAAGCGGTAGGCTAGAGAAACGACAGAACGTGAAGACCGAGCAATCGTTAGAGCGGCACTCACAGCCCCAGATGTTACAGAACGTGAAGACCGAGCAATCGCCAGAGCGGCACTCACAGTCCCAGATGCATCATTATCATCATTATCATCATATCATTATCACAGTACGTGCAACTAGTACTTCAATGACCGGAAGGACCATTCATAGACTACCATTCATCTCTGTACAACGTCAAGCCCGTTTGCAGTGGTGTTGGGCTCATTCGCAGTGGAATGTCACTGACTGGAGTAGAATAGTCTTCAGTGATGAGTCCCGCTTTGAACAGAGCCCCGATGACCAGCGAAGGCGAGTCTGGAGACGCCCCGAACAGCGATGTGATACCAACCTGACTGTCTTCCGGCAGACAGGCCGACAACCAGGTGTGATGGTCTGGGGTGCCATTTCATTTCTCAGTAGGACCCCTTTGGTTGTCATCCGTCGCAACCTGACAGCACAGCGATACGTGGCCGAAGTTCTAAGTCCCGTTGTGTTGCCCTTCATGTCACGCCACCCTGTGCTTAGTTTTTAGCAAGATAATGCCCGCCCCCCCACTGCACATGTTTCTTCTGCTTACCTTAGTGCTTGGCGAATACTACCTTGGCCAGCAAGATCGCCGGATCGCTCTCCTATTCAGCACGTTTGGAACATTATGGGCAGGGCCCTCCAACGAGCTCGGGATGTTGACGATCTAACGCGCCAGTTGGACAAAATTTGGCACGATATCCCTCAGGAGGACATCCGCAACCTCTATCAATCGATGCCAAGCCCAATAACTGCTTGCATAAGGGCCAGAGGTGGACAAACGCGTTACTGACTTTTTCACTTTGTGAAGCTCTGTCACTTCAATTAATCATCCAGTTTTCTCAAACTGTAATCATTTGTTTTTCTGTAAATGTACTTCTACCGATTTTCGTTCCATTTCAATAACTCCTTTTTGGTGCGTCTTTTTTTTTGTCTAAGAATGTATATTCTGGGTCAAAGAAACTCTTTTTTTGTAATAATTCTTTGGGTGTAAACTGCATACGTCTCAGTATACTGATATCACCTGATTTTTAAAAATATATCCTAATTTATGGAATAGTCCTTGTATTTACAAGGATAGCTACTTCTGCATTTTGAAATAACGTTTTTTCATTATTAAATCATTATAATATATATACGTAATTAAATAACAAAAAGCAGCGCGGAGAGAGGTGTGAGATTCTCAGTCGTAAATGGGATAGAACTGTGTAAAGTCTTAGTTTTACCATTGGCACCCAAGGTTTATTAATATTCATAAGGCCAACAATTTATACACTTCCTTTGATGCTACAGCATGATCATGTGCTTGTAGACAAAATAAATTATGTCCCACATTTAAAATATTTCACCATGGGGACTTATTCTAAGCGTAAAAATGCAGATAACATAAAATATTGATCAAAAGTTTCCTTCAGTTTTGTTTTATAAATATTTACATAAAAAATATGTGAAAGGTTTCAGATTTTAAAGGTCGCCCAAAAGGGTTTGTTCAGGTTTTTTATGCTCTCACAGAACTCGCAGTGTACCACCCTTTTGTTGTACACTCCTGCTAATTTTTTTTTTTTTTTTTTTTTTGTCTTGTTAGTTCAGCATAGCAGGATGTGTTTAGAATTCCCGATGTGCGTTTCCAGTGTTAAGAATTCGATTGCAAAGTGTTGGCATACATTTTTTCTATTTTTTCGGTCTTTCTGAGTTTATCACATCAATGTTAAAATTTCATATTAAGATGGCTGACAAAACTTTTTGTCTTTGTATTGTTAACGTTTTGCCTGTTCCCTTTATTTATTAAATATCACGTTCTTCGCACTTAATCCACATAAAATCAATTCAACTCAAAATCACAAAATATTTAAAAACAGCATCGTTTTAGTATTTGCAACAGATAGTTTCGCTATAAAAATGTTTCATTCTGTACATTGTTGAGAGATGAATTTATTTATCAAGCTTTTTATTATTTAAATCAATCCGATTCAAAAGTAAAAAACGAATATCCTTAAGAACTGCATCTAGTGCTTTTTAAATAGTTCAGTTTGTTATTTCACAAGCGATAGATTCAATTTTAAAGATAAGTATTTTGCATTTTGTCGAATACTAACAGACTCGAATGAAAAGTGAAACGACACGTTTATAACGATTCGAAGCAAAATTCCATTTCCAGACTAACCGGCGCATACTTATGTTATTTACAGGTAAAGAGTTTGACCAGACTTTACTTTCAAAGCATGATTCACTTGAAGCTGAAATCCAGTTCGCGTTTCTTCAAAATCGTTCTACAGAGGCTGTTCGCACATTTTTTAGCGCACATAAGCGGTAATAAAAATTGTTTGTTGCAAAAGAAGTAATTGTAATTGTACTATGTTTTTAAAAGTCAAAATTATCGTCTGTGGCTTGAAAGTTTTGTTTTTATTCCAAATGGCGAATTTAACAAAGAAGGCTACATTTACGCTCTTTCCGAAGAGAAATATGCATACTCCGTTATCCAAAAACGATGTGAGAGTCATGGTTTTGTGATATCTAAAGCGTCGATAGGTAATATCATCAACAAGAAAGGGAAAAAAAAGTCAAATTGGAGCCTCAAGTGGGAAAAAAATTAAAAACAAGTATCCAAGGAAAAAACGGACATCTTCGACTATTGCAAAGGTACGTTGTTTAATGTTAATAGAAAATCACCCTAGTCAAAGGACAGTCGCAAAATCATTAAAATGCTCGGTGTCCACTGTAAACAAAATAATAAACGTTGATTTAAATCTTAAGAAAGCGAAAAAACGCAATGTGCATTGAAAGCATATCGCTCAACTCAGGACACGCTGCAGAATTCTATATGAAAAACACTTATCCAAGGAAAAATGGGAAACAATTGTCACAATAGATGAAGCATGGGTGTATTTAAATGATTGTAATAAAAAAAGAGCCATTTATTATCATAAAAAAGGAGAAAAAATTTAAGTACATGAATCGAAAGAAAGTTTTTCTAAGGGATTCATGATTGTTGTTGGTTTTTCTTATAATGGCAAGTTAAAAATAAAGAGAGTACAAAAAAATGTCAAGATTAACTCCAAATACTATCAGGAACATATTTTATCGCCAATTTTTCTGAATGAAATACCATCGCTTTATCCACAGTGCCATCAATCTGTGAGACTCCATCAGGACAAAGCTAGCAGTCACACATCAAAATCCACTGTAAATTTCCTAAAAGAAATGGAACAAAAAACTGGTATCAAGGCCATACCCTTCACTGATATCCCTACTAAATCTCCCGATGTGTCACCTATGGATTTTTGTGCTTTCGGACTTCTAAAAACTGCATTATCCAAACGTTGTCCCAAAACCCTAACAGGACTCTGGAAAGCTGTTCGGGAGGAATGGGATAGAATACCTCTTCTGACACTTCAAAAGGCATTATTATCCTGGAAATTGCTGTGTCGAAAGATAGTTCAGAATAAGGGATGTCAAATAGAACATTTAAAACACAAGAATTTTATGTAACTTAGTTTTGTGAATACAATATGCATCGTCTAAAAAATGTGCGAACAGCCTCTGTACAAGGGGCAACATGCGTTCGTTCGCGACTGTGCAAAACTCTAGCTAATTATGTAAGCCTTTTGAGGTGATTGAAACTAATTTAGAGGATGGGTAAATGTCTGCCAACAAACATGTGTTATGTATATTGAGAAAGGGTAATCATCCACCTGCTAAATGCTAAGTGACATTTACATTTACATTTAATTTGCCTGTGGGCAGGTTCATTACATTCCTAGAATTATGAATAACTGAATTGAAATGAATATCAGGGTAATTTTAATTACATATTAGTTAAACAGGGCGAAACCGATGGAAGGCTGTTTTACTAGATGTAATAAACATTTGTCATTCATTATAAAGGAATAGAAAAGAGAAGCGAATATACTATATACATATAAGAAAACTAATATATCCAATTATAGTGCAAAGAAGTATACTTTTGCAATCTTATTTTAAAATCACATGGTAGAAAGGTAATTTATTTGCGATTAATGCGCAAATAAGTGCAAAAAGTTCCAGTTTTAATGTAACAAAAATTATCAACAGAAAATTTCCAGTCTATTTCTAATTTTTCACAGCCGTTCGCTTGCCATCCTCAAAAGGATCAAAGTCTTGTTTTTTGAAATGTTAAATTATATGTTTATTAATTTATTAGACCAAAAGGGCTATTAGCCTGGAAGCACGATTTTGTGTTGACTCACTTTAAACGTCTTCCATTGTAAATTCACTGTGTCACTTTTTATTCGAATCAGTTTACCATTCTGGATATGAGTGAAAGGTAGGGCCTTGGTACCAGTTTCTTGTTCCCCTTTTTTCCAGGAAATCAAAAGTGGATTTTGAAGTATGGTTGCTTGCTTTGCTTTGATGCACTTTTACTGACTGATGCCACTGTGCGTAAGATAAGGTACTTCATATTTGAAAATTGGGTATAAATTATGTTCCTGATATTATGTGGAGTTGATCATCTCTCTTTACATTTAAATCATCACTGCATATGGAAAACCAGCAACAACCATCAATCCCTCTGAGATATTCTCTTTAGATCCTTTGAAGACTTTTTTCTCCTCTTTGATGATAATAAATGAGTCGCTTTTTATAGCAGTCATTTAAATACACTCAAAATTTATTTGTAGTTAGAATATTTTTCCTTTTTTTGTCCGGATAAATGTTTCTCATAAAGAAATCTTCAGCGCTTTCTGCATTCGGCGGCATGTCGTGGAGAAAGACGATGCACATTATGTTTTTCCCCTTTTTAAAATTAAAATCAGCATTAATAACTTTGTTTATGGTTAACACAAAGCATTTTAATGTCCTTGGCGAATTTTCTTTTAACATTAAAGACCTTACCTTTGCAACATTCCACACATTCGGTTTCTGCCTTTGATATGTATTTGGAATAATTTTTCCACTTAAAGCCAAATTTTGACGTTTTGTTTCTTTTCGGCTCACAATATTATCTATCGTTGCTTTAGATATTGAAAAATCATGGCTCACGGTGTTCATTAACATCCAGATACGAATAATTTTCTTCGGAACGAGAACAAACATAGCCTTCCATCTATTGCCTCTTTAGAAGTGCCATTTTGCATGAAAACGAAAATGTCAAGTAGCAGACGATAAGTTATACTTTCAAAAATATAGTTACCGTTAAAAAAAATTCCAATACGATTTTTTATAGCAAAACAAAAGTTCTCTGCAAAGTATTTGGCAAAGATTTCCTTAATTATTGAAGTAGGTCCTCCTCATCTGATCCTGAAAATAGTGTAACCACCATAGTCTTGAGCTCCTCCTCTTAAATTTGTCTGGGTATATGCGAGGGCTGTTTGAAAAGTTTCCGACCGCAGTATATAGATGGCAACTTAAAGCAGCCGAAGTGTGTGTGTGGGGGGGGGGACTTGTTTGGACATCACTTGAAAACTACCAATCGAAATTTCAGCTGTTTTGAAGGCGAATTTTTTGTTTTACAATTACTTTTATGAGTTGATGCGACGGTTTTTGCAAAAATTGAAAAAAATCGAGTAACGTGCTGTCATAAGATTACTGTATTTAAAAGGTACACATTACCTACTCAGATTAAAGAGGAGTTTGACATAGTGTACGGAGACTCTGCATCATCATTTACTACTGTGAAATTTTGGGCAGATAAACGTGAGCGTACCAACTTGGATGACGATGAACGTTCAGGACAGCCAAAAACTGCAACCATTGAAGAAAGCATCGTTAAAATCCACCAAATGGTACCGACGACCATCGAATCAAGTTAGAGAGATAGTGGAGGCTTTTAGAATGTCCAAATACCGTATTTGCCATATATTGCACTCAGATTTAGATATGCACGAAGTGGCTGTATGCTCACTTTGGACCGAAAACATATCCGAATGAACATTTGCACCGTTCTGTTGGAGGAGTAAATCGGAGTATTTTTGACTATTAGTCACTAATTTAGATGAAACTTGGCTTCATCATTACAGCCCAGACACAAAAACACAGTCAAAACAGTGGACTTCAAAGGGAGAATCGGCACCAAAAGTGGCAAAAACTGTACCTTCTGCTGGGAAGTGATGGCAACAGTTTTCTAGGATAGCCATAGGGCTGCCTTAATAGATTATCTTGAAAAGGGAAAGCCCATTACCGGAGCATACTATCTGACAAGTTGAAGGCAAAAATTATGGAACAATGGCCACATATACAAAAGAAAAAGAATTGCTTCATCAAGACAGTGCTCCATCTCACACCTCAGCGGTTGCAATAGCGAAAATCCATGAATTACGATGTGAACTGTTTGGTCACCCGTCCTATTCACCAGACCCGCCACCAAGTGACTTTATTTTGTTCCCTAAGCTAAAAGAAGCACTTGGAGGACAATGATTTTTCTCTGAGGAGACATTACAGAGAAAGGTTCCACATATTATTTGGGCCGGTTAAAAGCATTGCTTCAGCATTGCTGGAAGAAATGTATATATTTACAAGAAGACTGTCGAAAAATAAAGGTAATTTATGAGAAAAAATATCTTTTTTCTTTGTCAGGTGGGAAACTTTTCAGACAGCCTACGTATTTGGCATCAGAGGTTGCCGCGAACTTCTGACGCATTATAACCTCTGATGTGTACTTCTGAAGTACCTCTGGTGTTTTGTATAAAATTGGTCTTAACATTTGTCTCAGAGGTCTACCCTTTTTTATCTTCTTATTAGCCCAAGGAGTGTTAGTCCAAAAGTGCTATTAGTTTCAAAACGGGATTTTGCAATGAATCACTATAAAAGTCTGAATCCCTTTTCAAATTTCTTTAAATATAGTATAGGGCGATAATATTTGAATAATTTTCAAATACTATGGCCCTATACTATATTTAAAGAAATTAAGTAATGAAGTATTGGCATGAACGTATGCATGTTTTTCGCATTGTGAAAAAACAACGGTATCTGGAGACTTCAAATTTTGAGCAATACAATCCTCCACCCCAATATGGACACCTGGAAGCCCGAATTTTGAATTTGTTTTATTGTGTATTTCATATTTGTGAAACTTTTGTGAATTTTTGATTTACAAACTCAACAATTTCGAAGCCGACAATGGCAACACTGTACGCAGGAAAAAAAATATTTCCCGCTAGACTTTCTATCGAAAATTCTAAAGATACGCTGTATTTAAATATTTTTAGCCCAAAGAAATATTAGCCCAAATGCTATCGAAACGCCTATGTGTATGTAAATGAAAAAAAAAACACCCCTTTGGACGTAATATGAAATCTAATTTAAATAATAAAAATTTCAGATTTTTAATCCAAAGGGGTTTTGTTCCTGAAAGACTATTGTTTTCGTTTTGCGTCGGGAACATTAAAAGTCTGAATCACTTTTCAAAGTGTTGCCACAAAATATTGCAGCCCTGTATTATATTTAAAGAAATTAAATAATGAAAAATCTACGTAAATGTATGTATATTTCTCCCAATGTGATAAAACAACGGTACCTAGAGCTATCCAGTTTTGAATAACGTACGTTTCCACCCGAATATGCGCATCTGGAATCCCGAATTCAGAATTTGTTTTATTATCTATTTCATATTTTGTAAAACTTTAACGAATTTTTGATGAAAAAACTCAAACGATTTAAAAACGAGCAATGGCAACACTCTATGGGGGGGGACTTTTTATCTAAAGCGGGCGGAACTGTGTATCAGAAATTCTGAAGATATACTCATTTTAAAATTATTTTGCGATATTGCCATCGAGTGAATTTTATGGTCTAAGTGCGAAAAACATGACATTTAATAAATAAAGGTAACACAGAAAACGTTAATAAACTCCCCTTTGAACGTAATTTAATATCTGAAACCTTTCAGATTTTTTTATCTTCTTATTTTATTAAGATACTTGGGCTTGTATCTGTGATCATAATTTCTGTAGCTGGGTTTACGGTCGAAAGAGCCACGTTCAGATCAAAAAGATTTTTCAATGATGATCTCTTTAAATTCTTAACAGACAGTGATCATGGAAAAGAAACTTCGTTCCCACTATATCTATAACAGAGCATTTTGCTCTTTGGGAGGATCAACAAGACTTCACAGGTCATCAACTCCGCACTATGCCAGAGATATCAGAAAAGTTTTTCCCCTTGCTCATTATTCTCTAGATATTCTTCAGGAACTTAAAAAAAAAAAAAAAAAAAAAAAACCTACCTGCCAGTATTAAGATTCGTCTCACTTTGTTAGAACCGTGTTCAAAGAAAGAACCCACTTTGATGTTATGCCAAAGGGAGTTGATACAATCAACTCATACAGGAAAATAAAATGTGTATCTTTACAAACGGTTGTTCTTATAATACGTTTAACGGTGCTGGTATCCTTCTTGTCCACCCTTTCGGTGAAAAAACTAAACTCAAAATTCCAAATAATCTCAAACTTCCCCAGTCAATTAATTGCAATCAAGGAATCCCTTACTTTCTACTTCTTAAGCGATTTTGATGCTTCAAGGGCTAGGACTCAAAATAAGCATTCAAAGCCGTCTGCCATGGAGAAACAAGACCAACTCAAGAAATATTTTTTTTCTCAATCAAATAAAAAAGAAACATGCACTCTTCAGTGGATCCCTGCACACGTGGGCATTGAGAGAAATGAATGTGTCGATGTCCTGACAAAAGTAGCTCGAGACTTGGACCATCATCCCATTTTTATCTTTGAAGATTGCAAACGCTGTTGCAGACGCAGTTGCGAAACGCAAACGATTTGATAGACGGTTTAGAAAGCCACTAATTCCGGACCTTGACTGCCCCAGATCCCTCTCGTCTGCAGTGGCAAGACTTTGTACAGACCATTTTAAAGCTATGAATATATCCCCAGGGGATAACTCAAGATCTCTCCCCATACGCATAAATTGCCCACAAACCCAATTAACGTCAGAGCATATCTTCAACTGCCAGGCTATCATTGCTGCTTTTTACCAACTTGGCTCACCACCACAGGATATCCATTATAGTACTCAAGCTCCAAACCTGGCAAGGCTCGTCATGCAGACTTTTGGCTTTATTTAGCACCTTTTCCGCGGACAACACAACAGCAACAACAAAGAGGAAATACCCAAATTAAAAATGAGAAATTAAGAGGCTATTATTAAATTAAATTATAAAGCTCACGTACATATTTTTTACCTTACCCATACCTATACGTTTGGTACCAGCTTACCTGGTTTAAAAGTCTTTACCTTACTTTTATTTTCGCAATCATTGGTAATAGTCATGTACTTCCAGATGCGGAAGTATTTTAAAACACGAAAATATTCATGTTTTGGCAATGCCAGATTAAAATAATAATAATAATAATAGTAATTTTCGTAAATAACAAAATCTAACTTTTATACATATTTTTGGGGAAGCCTTTATACTCGTTATGAAAAAATAAAAAATATATGAAGTTTGACTTCCACATGACAAAAATTGATCGAAATATTTAATTTCAAAATTCAGTAAGTCAAGGAAATAAATTTGACTGAAGTGCAGCAAAAATGTGTAATAATTTAATAGACCGCGCAAGGAAATCATGTGGTGCCCACATCAAATTTTATTTTTTCTGTTCACTGAAATCTTCTGACAGGCAAATTGAGTTGCAACAAGCTTCTTACTCATGACATAATATTTTCAGAATCTTTTTAAACAGATGAATATTAATTACATTAACGTCGCTTGTATTATTCTTTATACATATTGGATTATTTTTGGAAACTTGGATAATTCCTCGATCTCTAATTTTTCGCAAACTTTGATAACCAAGTTTCACGAATTCTCTTTGCCACCGCCTCCATGGTAAAAAGCCTGCTCTAAGTGATATTTTCCTCCACACGTTTAAGT
>KK120149.1:153223-165718 GCA_000611955.2 Stegodyphus mimosarum | reverse complement strand
GAAAAAAAAAAAAAAAAAAGCTCTGATGTGGATACTACATGGTTTCCTTGTACAGCCTATCGAATTATACACATTTTTTGCTGCTTTCCATTTCAACATATTTCCTAGAATTTCGTTAGATGCATATTTCTCATTCAATTAATTCAATTCTCACTTCACGGCAAGGCAAAAATGGATAAAAACTCAATCTTCATTAAAAATTGCAAAATACAGGAAAACCTAAAACACAAGATACTGTTAAAAACATTAAAAAAAAATTAGAATTAAAATTAGAATTTCTACGCAGACACAAGAAATTCGGCCACCGGTCAGGAAGACAAAATTTTCAGTGCGCAAAATTGAAAGTTAACCTTTGGTCCCACTGGGCAAAAAGACACTTAAGGCAGTGCACCGACTGATTTAATTCATTATTCTGCTAAATTTTAAATGTAAACAAAAGGCGGTTCTTTAGGCGTAACTCCCCACTTAAACTTCTAAATTGCTGATAATTCTACAAGTACTGCATGCAGATTAATCAAAGGCCTAAAAAGCTTAATCGGATAATAAAAACAACATAATTCGATCACTTTTAAAGCAAAAAGTGCACAATTTACCAACATATAAAGACTGAGCTCACCTAGCCCTGTTACAGAGTGAGTACACATACACATATATATATATATACGTTTGAGGCAGCCGATTGCAACGAAAAAAGGGAAGTGCACAACTACATGTTATAGCAGTCACACATACAAAGTTTGAACGTTTCGCCATTACAATATTTACTGAATTTTGAATGAGGAAAGATTGTTAATCAAACTTTAAACGAGTTTGGGAAGTTTTGTATTGAATAGAACCATCTGACTTTTTGCTTTCATAATAAATTTTTTGAACTGAAAGAACTTATTACTCTTTGTTACTTCAAAGTTGTTAAATAATATAATAAAGGTAAAATTTTAAAAACGAGCAAAATTTAGCTTATCTGTACAGCATTATCTTACCAGGAAAAAAAAAAGTTAAGCACCACTTTTAGGAAGTACGTGGCATCAGAAAAGTGACAGAATACTTTAGATTTCCAAAAATAATAACATTGCTTTTTTTTAATTTATAAAGTATTTTCTCCCTCCTTTCTGCATGCCTTCAGGGTGTAACGGTAGCACACTCGACGCGCATTCGAGAGGTCCAAGTTGAAGTCCCAACGAGGGTATTGCTCATTTTTCATGAGTCTTGCTTCAGAAAAACGTAATAATTCTCAGGTGGCGCCAGAACTAAAAGGTGGTGGATAATAATTTATCACCATCAGGATCTGGCGGTTGGGTTCCTCAATCCCCAGTCGCCCTTTAAAAGGGAGAGGATATAAGGTACTTTCTCCTTCCTTTCTGCATTAGTTCGTTGTGTAGCGGTAGCACACTCGGCGTGTATTCGAGAATTCCAGAATTCGAGTCTCGGAGAGGGCACTGTACGTTTTTCACATCTCTTTCTTAAAATAACTTAATGTCTTACAAACTAATAAAACTTAAATTAAAAAACTTGTTTTTTTTTAGTTCAGCATTCTCTTTTATTACACATTTTCACGTACTTCAGTGTTATTTTCATTTAATAATTTACTGAGAAATAAAATATTGGGCTTTAACGTTACGGCATTATTTCGTATTTTAAGATTTTGTGACGATGATTTAAAGTTTCATTTTAAAATATGAGTAAATTGACAATAATCATTTAAACATAAATAAATTAAAGATCATTTTTCAAAAAGCGATTTAAGACCCACCTTACGACTCCTTCTCAGCTATTTTCCATTGGTAGAGCTAGGACTTCTGTTTTCGAAATATTTCTTTGCAGCTAAAAACGATTAAAGACATTAAATTAGCTTTTGTTATTAAATATTAGCTTATTATTTTGTTCAGAATTCTTTTTCGGATAAAATTTGAGAATATCGGTCGGTTCCCTGCTTTTTCGCTCAAGCAGAAATTTTAACTTTATATGCTGTATGTCGGATTACTCCATCGACAGCCATCAACAAATACTCTTCGTAATTAGTTAGGTTCTACTTCTATTTGTGAACATCCAATCTTCAGTTATTTAGTTTATTTAAGACCAGGACTTCTCAAACCTTTTTAGTTGGCGACAGCTTCCACCCGAGAAATATTTCCACGTCATTGCGAATAGAGTTATATAGCGTGTCCCAAGAAGACCGCTCAAACTCTGCACAGCCTGATTTTTCACGCGGAATACATAAAAGTATCCAAAGAAGTGCACCGGTACGAATCAACATTTTCGAGATAAATGGGAAAGAAAAGTATAACGTCATATCCTTCACATCTCCTATGGTTGCAGCAGGATAGAGAACTTACGCACTTCAGCGCTTCTTCACGTGATTAACTGAATTGGACGTGGGGGTTCGATTTTATGACCACCATGATCGCCGGATCTAACACCTTCGGATTTTTTTCTGTGGGGTGAAAATGGTCCATCGAGACCTAGTTACTACAGAAAGTGACTCGGTTGCTAGTCTTCGTGTTGCGTGTACTTTGGTAAATACCACGTTCCTGCAAAGTGTGCAATGAGTCATTCCACGGCGAGCGCTTGCATACCTCGATATGCGCAATGTGCATTTTGAACGCTTTCCTGTGTATTGTAAATATACGCAAACGTGCGTCTCAGTCTAAAGACAGTACTAGTTTTTGAAATGAGTATTTTATTCCTAGAAAACATATTTATTTTAAAAGAAAAGTAGGTGAACCTTTATTTCAAAGAAAGAAAGCTTCCTTTTATAATTTAAGTTTAATTCATTTGAGGCGTTTGATATTTTTTCCGAAATCATAACTGCCTTGCTACCTTTATGAGACTCTTTACGTTACAGACACTTTTGATGAAAGAAAACTGTATTATGCCTTTTTGTCGAAATAACCTCACTTGAATAGAAGAGATGAAAGTGAGTAGTTAATGATCCCCCTACTCGAAAGGCAACAATTGTAAAAGCTTAAAAAACTGATAATTTATACGTATGTCGTAGAAACAATGAAAGTAGAGTATAGGAAACAAGCTTAAAAAACAAGAAACAAAATTCACGAAATGTTTAGTTTAATCGACATTATAAAAAAGAAAAGATAGATAGTTTAGTATGGAATTTAAAAATGAATAAAATCCAAACTCATAATACTCACAGTAAATGCAAACTCCCTTTGTGTCTCACGGTATTCATGGGGGTTTTCAGATCCCCATATGCGCACATTATGGCGATTAAGAGTTGCCAAAACCAAAAGAGAGAAAAATGCAATTAATAAACAGACGATATTTAGAAAAGTACAGATATTTAGACTGGAAAATGAAATGATCTGAAATTGACCACACGCGCAGACAATATTTACAAAAGTAGAGATATTCAAACTTGAAAAGGAAAATATGTAAGTTATTCCATCAATAAATGCCCTAAGTTTGTTTATATCTTCATTATTTTATTAGTTATAATGAAGAGATTCATTATAACTCTTTAAAAGATTCCCCAAAGAGATTCCCCAAAGGTTAATGTGTGGTGTGGACTAATGCACGACCGAGTCATTGGGCCTTTCTTTTTTGCAGAAAAGACGGTCTCATCAGTAGTGTACTTAGACATGTTGGAAAACTTCGTATTTCCACAACTAGCCACAACAACTTCAGCCACAGGTCTTTTTGCAACAAGATGGTGCACCACCTCATTGGGGTACCATCGTTCGTAGTTCTTTGAATGACCATTTTACAGGAAGATGGACTGGGCGAGGAGGTCCAATTCCTTGGCCACCCAGATCATCTGATATTACGCCGCTGGACTTTTTCCTTTGGGGATTCGTAAAGGACAACGTTTACAAGAGGAGAATGTCGAACATGGATGACCTAAAAGCCAGAATTACAACCGCAATAGCCTCTGTGGATGCCGACATGCCTGCCGGTACCTGGCGTGAAATTGAATATCGACTTAATATTCTCCGTGCGACGAAGGGGGCACACGTGGAAGTTCATTGACGAGGGTCATGAAACTTTTTGAGTCTATCTAACCATTTATGCTACTAATTTTAATGTCTTTATTATTTTATGAGTTATTAAACATCAAAACGGGTCCGGGACTTTATAAACACCCTGTATTTTGATGAACAAGTAATGATTTTCAAACCCAGACAATAGTTCTTGCCTTGCATTTTCATTTAAAACGAAACGTTATGGCAAGAAACATCGCCAACCCAAATATCTAAACTAAATTTTTCAGGGCCTGAATTATTATGTGAGTTACTAATTAACACATTTTGAATGAATTATTTTATTACAAGCAATATTTTCAGGATATTCATTTTGTAATAAGCAAGCTTTAAAATAGAGAAGAAATTATATACCATAAAAAATTTCGAATTTGTGCTTCAATATTTAGTACAAGATCTATGCAAATAAATTTCAGACATACCAGTGTTCGAAAACAAATCTGAGCCACTGGATGTTAATAGTTATAAAATTTAATTAATAATTTTTTTCTCTCAAGGCATTTTATTGCCTTTTCAGAATTTTTAAAAAATTTTCAAGCTCTAAATACAAAATTTTGAAATTTATTTAAGGAGTTTTCTTTCAAATACAGTGTCTCACAAAAGTGATGGGACACTTGTGCTTTACAAAAGAAAACTGTAATAAAATAAATTAAAAAAACATGTAAAAATGTTTTGTGGGTGTGTTTCACACTTAAATGTAGTAACAATTATTACATAACATACATTTTCTCAAAATATTAAAATAATAATTTAATAAAAATACAATTGTTTAGAAAGGAGCAAAAAATGGCTCACATAAATGATGAGACACCATTAGACTATGCAACAAAAATCGTCAGAAGTAAGCAATAAAAATATTTTTTGGGGTTTTTATTTTTACTCAAAAGCAATTGGCAATAATTTATAAAATTGTCTGCATTATTTCTCTCCAGTTTGTTTTGGAATTTTTGTGTTTTTTAGCTCTGCGCAGCCATGAATGCTAAACGAAAAGAAACTTTGCCTGAAATTCGAAAATTAGTTATTAATTTGCATATTGAACGTGGAAAATCTATTAGAGAAACTGCTGAAACAGTTAACTTGAGTCATTCAACAGTTTTCAATATCATTAAACGATATAAAAAGAATCATATGATTCAGGATAAAAGAAGACCTGACCGACCATCAAAGCTATCCAATGGAATAAAGCGAATTATCGTTCGAAATATTAAAAAAAATCCAAGAATGAGTGCTCCTAAAGTTGCTGCTGATTTACAAGCATTATATGGAGTAATTGTTAATCCTGAGACTATTAGAAGAGTAATTCGAT
Organism: Stegodyphus mimosarum; assembly: GCA_000611955.2. Classification (NCBI taxonomy): domain Eukaryota; kingdom Metazoa; phylum Arthropoda; class Arachnida; order Araneae; family Eresidae; genus Stegodyphus; species Stegodyphus mimosarum. Next base: position 160,420 of record KK120149.1, on the reverse strand, counting down.
CTACTGGATATCACGGTAGAGCAGCCAGGAAAAAATTCTTCGTAAGTGAAAAGAATAGAAAACTCAGACTGGCTTTCGCAAAATCCAACATAAATAAGAATTTTGATTACTGGAATGAAGTTATATTTGCTGATGAGAGTAAATTTAATATATTTGGTTCTGACGGTAGAATCTTGGTGTGGAGAAAACCCAGGGAAAAATTTCGCAAACAGAACTTGGTGCCAACAGTAAAACATGGTGGAGGAGGAGTTATGGTATGGGGGTGTATGTCGTTCGCTGGAGTTGGTAATCTTGTTTTTATTGACAGTATAATGGATCAGTACAAGTATATTGGCATATTAAATCAAAATTTGAAATCTTCAGCACGAAAATTGAACCTTCATAACGATTTTAAATTCTACCAGGACAATGACCCCAAGCACACTGCTTTGAACGTTAGACTCTGGCTGCTGTATAACTGTCCTGAAATAATAAAAACACCACCACAATCTCCAGACTTAAATCCCATAGAGAATATTTGGCAAGAATTGGAATCAAGAATTCGCAAACACACCATTTCTTCAAAACAACAATTAAAATCGATGCTCCAAGAAGAATGGGGTAAAATCCAGAAATGACAAAAAAATTGGTCGAATCCATCCCAAGAAGATTAAATCATGTTTTAAAAGTAAAAGAAAATCCAACAAAATATTAAAACCTTTTAAAAAGTAAAATTTTTGAATAAATATTTGACGGAAAAGTAAGTGTCCCATCACTTATGGGAGCCATTTTTTGCTCCGTTGTAAATAATTGTATTTTTATTAAATTAATATTTTAATATTTTGAGAAAATGTATGTTATGTAATAATTGTTACTAAATTTAAGTATGAAACACACCCACAAAAAAAATTTACATGTTTTTTTTAATTTACTTTATTACAGTTTCCTTTTGTAAAGCACAAGTGTCCCATCACTTTTGTGAGACACTGTATACAATTTCAAAGGTCTGAAAACATTTCAGAAACATCGTTTACGCAATTTTTCTCATAATAAACTTCTTTTTAGAATAAACGGAAAAGAAATACACATTGAAAATCTAAAATCATTCCACAAATTTGATAAAATCGATATGCCCTATTGAATTCCTGTTTCTCTGCTTTTAGGCTGCAAAGAACAATAATCACACGTATTTATCACGATAAAGAAATGCAAACGAACACCAGATTTTTATCACACAGTTTCGTTACTTCACACATCTTGATATCTTTTAAAAAAATCTGTTCTAGTCTACACGCTGTTATTCTTGAGCAATGAATATATTTAGCACTTGGAATGGAAATAATGCTGTTTCATTCTCCAGAATTGCACTTTTTTATGTCCACATTCTATTTAAAGAAATATCGTCTCATGAATTATTTTATTATTTATTTCTTTTTTTGTGCTACTAGCTGAACAGGGGTTACCAACTAGCGACCTCTTCTCTCTAGCGAAACTGATGGCTTTGTTTGTATTTTAAAGTACCGTCTGCATTGAGTTGAATTGTTCTCGAATCCGACTTCCTACACACGGATATCCGTAAAGATTTTATAGAACAAGTTTATGAGAATAGAACTCTTGACATTTGAATACAGGAGGGATTATAGATATTTGCAATTCGTTATTCGATAAAGGTATTTATTTTGGGTAAATGAATGTACTAATAAGAACTATTTTTTTGCACATTGCGTGACATTTTTTACGTATTTAAACGAACTGTAAAATTTCTGTAAATTTATAACTATCTACTATTTATGACTATAACTGTGAAAAATATTTTATAACTTATTATCATAAATGTTTAAAATTTTTTAGCTTTTTATAATTGTTCTCATCGGTGTGTTTCAAATGTCTTTCATTTCAGTTTTATCCAATCTTCACACTGTGAGGCGCAAGCGTGACTCTCAAACTGTAATTATAAAACAAAAATTTGTAAACTTTGCCTAATGAAACACAGAAATTTTCAAAGGAGAGCATTTTTATCTATAGCATTTTTATTTAGTCTATTTACTATAGATGTTAACCTGCCTTTTTATAGAACCATTCATATTATTCGAAATGTAAATAATTTAACAGATTATTATTGAAAATATTCTGATATTCATTATTTCTGTAAATAACAACTGATTAAAAAGCATTGGGTGTTTTTTCATCTGTTGTAATTATTACACTCGAATATCATTCTTGAAGCAATTTGTTGACAAAATATTTTGAGGGGGGTGGGGTACTTCATTACTAAAGTTGCCTCTGTCATTAATTGCCAAAACTGGCATGAAATGTTTATGGAAGATTTGAATTTGGTACAAAATAAAATTTATTAAAAAAATTTGAATTTGGCATGAAATATGGCCAAATTCTTAATGTAAAATTTACTGATTTTCAGACAAGTCGTCAAAGGCATAACAAGGAAGTAGCATTTTTTTTTTGGTTATTACGCCAAATGGGCAATTTGCCCAGAAGGACTACTATTAATTTCGCTTTGGCATTTTGCGTTGTTTCACGGGGTTTTACTTTTTAAATTCTTGCCACCAAATATTAGAGCCCTGCATTATATTTAAAGAAATTAAAAAATGAAGAATCTGCATGAACGTATTTATGTTTGTCATACTGTGAAAAAACAACGGTATCTAGAGGCATCAAATTTTGAATAACGTAGTCCTCCACTTAAATATGGACATCCGGAAGCCCAAATTTGGAATTTTGAATTTGTTTTATTTCATATTTTATAAAACTTTAACGAATTTTTTCATTAAGAATCTCAATGATTTCAAAGTCAGAGAAATGAAATCTTGCAAAAGATCTGAATCCCGTACGCTAAAAAAAAAAAAAAAAAGCATTTTTATCTTCAGCTTGTGGTACTGTGTACCGGAAATTCTAAAGCTATGTTCTTTTTAAATTATTTTGTGATATTTCTGTTGAATTGAACTTTATGGCTTAAGTGCGAAGAACGTGATATTTAATAAATAAAAGTTAACATACAAAACGTTAAAAAAACACACTTTTGGGCTGAAATCTGAAAGCCTTCAGAATTTTTTAATTACTTAAAATTAACTACATAGAAAAGAAAATTTACAATGTAAAGTCTCGTTTAGTTTATTAACCAGTTATTTTCTATTAAACTGCTCTCCTGTCCGCCTGATGTTCCATTTTTTCTGCCAGAATGTAAATTTCTAGCTTGCGTGATATTCAAAGTCGATGGAAAGGAGATAGTATTTAAAGAAAGGTTTTAGAGGATAAAATCAGAGCGTGTTCTGCCTGCTGAAGGCCACATTGCTAATTTGATTCTCCTGGGAGTAGTAGTCTGCGGCGTTACTTTATTCTTGCCATTAGGCATGCCCCGCCGACTTTAGGTCAGAGCCAACTTGCACGTTACTCTTGTTGTGCAGCCGTTAGGCTAACTTACTTTTACCTTTGATTTAAGCCATAAATACTAACTTCTTCAAGCCCAAATGGTACCCTTCGTTGACTTTGATTTGAGTCAAATAAAAGGGTCCTTTACACCCTTTTCCCTGTCTCTATGGTACTTGACAAGACATAGTGATAATTCACTTAAAAGTCAAGACGTTTTGTACAGTTTATGCTACCCAAGAATATGAGATATTATAACGAATTATACCGTACTTTGAAAATAAATATTAAGATCTGAAGTACCAGCGATTGCAATACTTCATTCAATGTAACAGGAACAGGTTTTTCATTTGAATTACCATACAGCTCATAGTTTCAAAATATATTTCCAGAGGAAAATAAGACAACTTTATGTTAAAAATTTGTTTCAAGCCACACTAGATAATAACCACTACTTCAAAATATCTATGTCTATGTTGCGAGAAGATACACTCTTCTCAATTTAACATTTTCTAAAAAAATTAATGACACTCTTAGACACAGATATTATAACATTATTGTCAGCACATGAAATAAACAGCGAAGTAAAGCAATATGAAAATATTATTAGCACAGCACGATATAATACTTCTCGAATTTTCAAAATAAATCATCGAAATTTCAATTACATTTTTTCCAGCTGACAATGATTTATTACAGAATAAATACATCTGAAATTCTTCTACTTTAAAAACTTACTCCAATCTAAGGAACAGTGATAAAGAAATCTTATTCAGTATTTAAAGTATTTATTTCTTAAAATATTAGATGAGATTTCTTTGAATTTCAGAAGAAAAGGTACTCGTCGGTAACAGTGACCCTTTAATGAGTTTAAATTGACCAAAATGGAGATAAGATGCCAAATGTGGCTAGTTAAAATTTACTTTTGATATTGCGTCAATATGGCAGTCCTTCAATCAGCTTTCTTTATAAGGTATTTATCCCGCCTTCTTCGCATGCCTTCGTGGTGTAGTGGTCTGCATGCTCGACGCGTAACCGAGAGGTCCGAGGTTCGATTTCCGGCGAAGGCGTTGCTCATTTTTCATCTCACCTGATTCCAAAATATCCTAATGTCTCTACAGTGGCGAAAAAGGGTTGTGGATGATGACTCTACACACCCAGGATTTGGCGACTAGGTCCCCTAGAACTCTAGTCGCCCTTTAAAAAGGGGAGTATATAAGGTATATCTCCCACATTGTTAGCGTGCCTTCGTGGTGTAATGGTCAGCACACTGAGCCGGTATGTCAGAGGTCCGTGGTTCGATTCCAGAATAAGGCACTGCATATTTATAATTTTCATTTCTATAAATTTCATTTCGGCATTTTGCGTGGATTTACTTCTCAAGCTGTTGAAAATAAAGTATGACTGGCGATCACGCGTTTGTAATCGTCTGATAACTTTTCCCTGCAGGCCTTGCGGTAAATGTTTATGTAGACAAATAATTAGGATTGGGAACGTAACGGATATTTTTTGCTTACTACGTTGGTTTATTCTTTTTATCTGATTACCTGAATAATTATACTTGGATTATATTTCAGTCTAATATATTTATGTATCTATAAGATGTGCTGTGAATAAAAATAAGAAAAACTTGGACTACACGATCTTCATGCGAGACTCAGGTTTATTTTGTAGTGTGATATAATATTATTTTTTGTGATATTACTATTAAATTGAATTTTATGCTTTAAGTGCGAAGAACATGATATTTAATAAATAAAGGCAACACATAAAACGTTAAAAAAAAGCCCCTTTGGGAGTAGTATAAAATCTGAAAACTTTCAGATTTTTTTTCTTTTCATATTTTTCTACATTTTTCAATTTTTAATAAAGATATTTTGAGATTTTATGTATTTTTGCTTTGTCGCAAAGCGAGAGCTGAATTAATTGAATGAGAAATATATCTTTAATGAAATTCGAGTAATTAATTTTAAATGAAATGCAGCAGAAAGTGGGTATAACTTAATATTCTGTACAAGGAACTCATATGGTGTACACATCAGACTTTTTAATAAACAGTTGTACATTATTTTTTCTATCTCTAACTATTTGATAAACCGTAATTGTGAAAATTCTCTGTGGACTTTTTTCTTAACCAAAAAAAGGATTATATTATAGCCTTTCCTAAAATTGAATTCTTCCTCTTCATCCTAACCATTCATCTGCATTAGCATTTGAAAATTCAGTGTCAGTGGTTAACTGTATTTGAGTTTTTTCAGTCATTTGGAAAATTAAGTCGTAAGAAGTACTCTTGAATTCTGGCTAGATGCTGGTTTACAATGCTTAATTAAAGCTGAATTATACGCCAAATTATTCGTATGTAAATATATGTTACGTAAGATAAACTCTCAGAAACGCAACTAATTAATTAAGGATATGTACTTCTAGTGACGACTACGAAATAATGCAATCAATATCTACTAGCCCTTATTTTCAGTTTTAGCCCAAACGGGACGTTAGAACTGAATGGGATATTAGTCTCAAAACGGCATTTTGCGCTGAATCACTATAAACGGCGTATCACTTTTCAGACTTTGTCACCAAATTTTATAGCCTTATATTACATTTAAAGAAAATAAATAATGAAGGATCCGTATGAATTTATGCAGGTTTCTTGCACTGTCAAAAAACAACAGTACCTAAAGCTATCAAATTTTGAATAACGTAATCTTCCACTGGAATATGAGCATCTGGAATCCCAAATTTGTAATTTGTTTTATTATTTATTTCATATTTTGTAAAACTTTAACGCATTTTTTATTAACAAACTCAATGATTTCAAAGCGAGCAATGACAATACTGTCCCACCCCCCAAAAAATTATTTTTGTCTCCAGTGTGCGAGACTGTGTATTGGAAATTCTAAATAACTCTTTTTAAATATTTTGCAACATTGCTGTTGAAATGAATTTTATCGTTTAAGTGCGAAAAACATAATATTTAATAAATAAAGGTAATGCGCAAACATTAAAAAATGCCCCTTAGGGCATAATATAAAATCTGACAGCTTTCAGATTTTTTATTAGCCCAAAGGCCAACTTGTCCAGAAGGACTATTAATTTCGTTTTGACATTTTGCGTTGCCTCACTATAAATGTCGATTCACTTTCCAAATTGTGTTGCCACCAAATATTAGAGCTATGTATTATATTTACAGAAATTAAATAATGAAGGATTTGCATAAATGTGTGTATGTTTCTCGCATTGTGATAAAACAACGGTTCCAAGAGCCATCCAGTTTTGAATAACGTACGTTTCCACCCGAATACGGGCATCTGGAAGCCCAAATTTGGAATTTGCTTCATCATCTATTTCGTATTTTGAAAAACTTTAACGAATTTTTGATTTAAAAACCTAATTTTCAAAGCGAGCAATGGCAACAATGTACGGGAAAAGAAAAAGAGAAAACATTTTTATCTCCAGCGCGCGACTCTGTATCGGAAATTCTAAAGTTATGCTCAATTTAAAATTATTTTGCGATATGGCTCTTGAACTGAATTTTATGATTCAAGTGCGAAGAACATCATATTTAATAAATAAAGGTCACACACAAAACGTTAAAAAAAGTCCCTTTCGGCATAATGTAAAATCTAAAAGCTTTCAGATTTTTCTAATTATTTATTTTTATTTTTTTTACTTTATTTTTATATTTTAGTATGATTTATTGTAAATTATTGTTTGTTTTTCTTTTATCATTATAAATGCGCATATGATAATTTTGCACTGTATAATGCTTTAAATTTTTATATATAATTAGCCTGTATGCAAGGCATAATTATTTTGGATTAATGTTTGGTT
>KK120149.1:140489-153162 GCA_000611955.2 Stegodyphus mimosarum | reverse complement strand
TCTTTTTTTTAGCCCACTAGTTTTGTATTCCCATTTCTATAATTATGGTATGAGGCTTGAAGATTTTTTAAGCTTAGAAAAATTTTTTAACTTAGATTATTTTTAATAACTATAATTTGTTTTAGCTTAGATAAATTTTCTAGGTTTTCTGTGTTTCAGTTTATGAAATTCTGTAATTAGAAATAAATGATTAGAATAAATATCTAAGAAAATAATGTCCGTATCCCCCTTTTCCTAATCTTATATATAGATAGATAGATACACACACATATGTATTATATGTGTAATATGTTTCTTTTTTCCGTAGTGCCTGAGAAAGTGACAGTAGAATATTAACTTCAGCGAAAGTTATAAACATATTTTATTATACCAAAATCTCTCCTTTTTCTAACCTTAATCCTGCATATTTCCCATTGTTATTCCCTATATGAGTGCTTCTTCCAGCATTAGAATCGATTTCCTTTAAGAAACGGTACTGTAAACCGAACACAAAGCGACATCTAGATACGGATTATCGAACTATGATCAAACGCTTCATACCAACAAAACAATAGAAACAAGACACAACGGGGGAGGGAGGTTGCTTCAGAAACCGCTATTGCAAAAAGATGAGAACAATGAAATCTTTTTTCCTTTCGAATGAAACACAGAATCATGTCGTTCTGGTTTACCTCCTGAAGAAACTTTTGATAATAATGCGTATGTGACGTCACGGTTTACTGGAGCAGGTGGAAGTGGATGATTTCTTTCTGTTCTTGACCCGAGTTTTGCGGTCCTTTGCCTTCTTGTCGTCAGGGTCATTTCGCAGTGTGTGTGGACCATAAAAGATAAATATGTATATATGTTTGTAACAGAAACATAAAATGCTGGTTTCGGAAGCAGTAGGAATTATCTGTATAAAAGAAGTGCTCCTTTCCTATTTTTTTATTTAATGGAAATATTTTTTTGATGCCCAACGTGAATAAGATTTAGAACAATGAAGACATTTACAAGGAAAACTTATTTCCGTATACTATTGCGGTATTTAATTTTCTGCGCTATAAAACAGGTATAGGAGTACGCATAAGCCAGCACGAATTATTTTTTTGCATGTAAAATGTGACTTAAATGATTGCTTTTATAATGTAGAAATTTTTTATGGGCAGTAATTGTTTAATTAGAATTGCTAAAGTTTCAATAAATTATTTATATAGCTTAATACTTCGAAGAAAATATTTTCAATGTGCATACTGTTTTCAGTTTGCGGTAAAGTGGCATTGCAGCTAAATGACGTGGTCAAGGTATTTTATTCGTTTACAATATTCTCGCTGTTTCGAGAGAAATTCCTATTTATACCGAACGTGACGCAAACGTGCATAAACGCTGCGCTTTGTTCAATTCCTGCCGGTCTCAATCGAGTGGATCCTTTTATCGTGTCGTTATTTTGTCATTTGTGAGTTAATTGCAATTCTCAGTAATAAAGATTCACGGCAGTAAAGTGGGCATTAGAGGATAGTGAAACATCAACCAGCGCACAGATGAGCGTGGCTCCTAAAATAAAATCAAGAAAATATTCTTAAGAATGCATAAATTTTGGGTTTACAAGTACTGACGTAAATGAAGAAGAAAGGCCCCCAGTGTAATTTGCTCAAAACTTTCGACAGCTGAGACCAAGAAACTTAATAAACTGAAAATACATTGAAGTGCCACTGAAATAAGGATAGCAAATCAGTAACAAGTTGAGCCTCCTCTGGCTTTGATAATGGCTACCACACGACGAGGCATAGATTTAACAAGTTTACGGAAGCATTCTAAGGGAATGGCTTGCTAGACATTGAATACAGCTGTCCATATTTCAGGAAGGGTCACTAGTGTTGTGTGATGTGGTTTCACACCTTTCTCCAAAACATCCGAAAGGTGCTCAATAAGATTTAAATCAGGGGCTTCTAGGTAGCCAGTTCATGACAAAGAAGCAAGAGGAATACCTCTTTGTCAGGCAGTAGCCCACGGGACCTGTGACAGGTGCAGTTATCTTGCCGGAATCTCCATTTCCTATGAATGATAAGACAGCATAAATGGATGGAAGTAATCGCCCAGCACCGAGCGTACCGAACCATATTAAGGAAGGCTGATGCAAGTACCAAATATTTCAAACACTGCCAACAGAAAACACCCCAGACCATGACTGAGCAGCCGTGGCCTTGTACAGTTCCAACCTGGCATGCAGAATCCATGGCTTCATGAGCCTGACGCCATATTTTTCATCGCTATTAAGCAGTGAGAATCGAGGCTCATCACTGCATGCTACTCGTTTCCAGTCGTCTAGAGTCTATGCTCCGAATTCTCTTGCCCAGGTAAGACGTGCAGCTTGATGGCATGCATCGAGCAATGGTACTCTCGTGGGTCTACGGCTCCCGAAGCCCATATATTGAAGCAAGCGTTGCACGATCCATTTACTGACTACACGATTGCCGCCCTGGTTCAGCTGGGTTGGTAATTTGAGCTAATGTTTGGCTTCGCTGGCTATGTACAATCCGGTTGAGCCGCTCACACCTCGCTCGTTCAGGGCTAATTGTCCTTTGCAATTTGGCCAACTGTTAGTTGTCCCCCCCAACCTTGGTGTATTCTCGGTATACTCTTGAGACTGTCGACCTTGAAAATTCTAGCCCTCTTACGATTTTGGAAATTGAATGGTCTATGCTCCGAGTGTCTAATATTTGTTCGCGATCGGAGATGTCTGAATCAGAAGTTTTATCCCTGCTGGCAATTGAAATTACTGATTAACATCAATCATAGTACTAACTATACATGAAGTTACTACAAAGCTTAAATGCGACGCAGTGCTGCAAAATTTGCATAGCCATGTGTATCCCTAATTCAGTTGCACTTCAGTGTACATTTACAAACGCTTCGTAGAAAGTATGTTAATCAACTGCAAGAATTCTTCGTATAAAATTAAAATCGTACGAAAAGCAAAAATCATTAAAAAAAACTTTGTTTCTGAATACAAAAGCTTTGCTTTTCTTGTTACAAAGTTTATATAAAATAGCAACATGTAAACAACCTCACACCACTGGCGAAGAGCTGATATTAACAGCTGTAACTGAGATTGTAGAAACTATATTTTGAGATAATTTTGCCACGCAACTGCAGTTCATACCTGTACCAAATGAAATTATTTCCCGTCGAATTGGTGATATATATAGCTGACGATGTACAGCATCAACTTCTCAGGAAGTTGCACGACAAATTGTTTCCAGTTCAGCTTGATGAGGCAGTATACAGCAATGAAGATGCTCATTTCATTGCCTATGTTAGATTTTGGATGATATGTCAGCAGTAGGACATCTACTTTTCTGCAAATTATTGGAAATCAAAGCAACAGCAATCGCATTATTTTTTATCTTAAACGATTTCTTAAATAAGGCAAAAATATCGTCGGAATATGGACTATTGGTGCATGTTCAATATCTGGAAGATTCCAGAGTATGAAAACACTTGTGAATCAAAAATCTACACAGTGGTTCCGCAAACATTGCGAGATCCACAGGGAAGCTTTGACTTCCAAAAAAAAAATGAGTCTGAGTCTCAGTATTGTGCTAACGATGGTTGTAAGCGTAGTAAACTACATAAAAATGAGACCCTCTAAAATCAAGAATCTTTTAGATATGGGTGTAGTACATTTAGGGTTAATGCTTTATTGTGAGGCAAGACAGTTATCAAGTGGGAAATTTTTGCACCGTATTTGTGAATTATGAGATGAAATTGCCATTTTTTTAGAAGAGTAAAGCCCACCCGAAGCCAAGAAGGTTCGAGACGGTTTATTTATAAAAAAGCATAAAAACCTTAACCGGAACATATGAATAACACATTTCAACTTCTTTTAAAAGCAAAAAACGCGCAATTTACCAAAATGTAACAATAAAAAAACTGAGCTCACGCAGCCGGGCAACAAAGTGGTTTTAGTGTAATAATAAGTAAATACGTGTTTATATACTTTTGGTGCCGCCGATTGCAACAAAAAAGGAGAGTTGCACAACTACATGTTATAGCAGTCCCATATACAAAATTTCAACATTCCACGAGTACTCGCTTTTTGAGTTATGCGAGATCAATACATAAGTATATACGTACAGAGATCACAAAAAAAAAATCTCTTCTGAATCCATTTCGAATCCATTTTACAACCCGCTTCGGAAAAAATAGTCCTTTATTTTGTCCGTACATACAGATTTCACGCAAAAAAAATTATTCAAATGCATTCGAGAGGGGTAAAAATGGATATTTTCGTTGAAATATGATAGCCGAAATTTTTCACAATTACAATACTTCGTTTACTTTGTGCAAGGAATTAAAAACTTGGAAATGCTTGAAAATGTGAATGAATCACTGAACTTAAAGGCTGAAGAGCAATATGTGAAACTTGCCTTCGTAACCATTGAAAATCATTTACCCATGAGGGAAAGGAATTTTAAAAAGTATTTTCTTGCTAAAAGCAATTTGGTAGCTAGTTACGAGGCGGGATCTTTAGAATGCTCTGGAAGATCTCTCAATTGTCGAAGGAGAAATCTTCATACGCAAGTGGAGAAATCAAAAGATAATTTAGCTATAAATCAATCAACATATTTAGAGCAGGGGTGGGTGAAGCGTCTTTTGCACTAAGAACAAGAGCTTTTCGTATACTCTTACTATTTTCAATATCCTACCTTTGAAAAACCCATATTCTGTGCTAGTGGCTGCTTTGAAAACAAAATGTAGATCTCAGCTGAATGCAGAAAAAGAACTCGGTGTGTGTATTTCTAATATTAAACTTTTCTTCGAAAAAGCTTACTCTGCGAGACAAGCCCAACGGAATCACTAATAATTATTACATTTGTTTTTAATTCAGTACCTATAAGTTAATTATTAAATAAATCGTGCAGTACTGACGCAATCTTATTGATAAGCGTGTTATAGCAGTATGAATGCGTATTTTATTTTTTATTACCTTCCAAATGTATTTTATTTTGCTTTCTTTTCAATAAATTAATCAATTTTTATCCCAAGAGGCCAATTTTCCCAGAAGGGCAATTAATTTCGTTTGGGCATTTTGCGCCGTCCATTATAAAACGGCGTTTCACTTTTCAAATTGTTGCCACCAGTTAGTAGAACTTTGCATTATATTTAAAGAAAATAAATAATAAGGAATCTGCATAAATGTATGTATGTTTCTCGTACTGTGAAAAAATAACGGTGTGCAGAGATGTGAAATTTTTAATAACGTAGTCCTTCACCTGAACATGGGCACCCGGAAGCTTGAATTTTGGATTTCGATTTTATATAATTATTGTTGCGAAAAATTCGGCGGTTGGGCCTGTATGTAAGCTTTCCGACATAGCACTAGGGTTGCCATAAAATTGTGTATGGTAGGGATGCCAGATTGGCGACTTTATCGCCCATTTGGCGACCAAATTGGGTCGCCAAATGGACTTCCCATGGTCCAATCGGGAAGCTTCTAGAATAACTTCCTGTCGAGATATTTCTCGAAACCTGTGGAACCTAAGGAAAAGCTATATAAACCCTTGCGTTTCTGACAGCCGCCAGTGTGATTACTTGCGAGTATTGTAATTAAGAGTGTGATTAGTTCTGAGAGTTGTGAGAATCGCTGCTTACTGTAAGTGCTAAGCTACGCGAGAGTTTTGTGAACGGAAAGCGATCGAGATAGTGCTTTGCCGTGAAGCTGCCTTTACAGTATAGCTCGACAGTGTATTGGTGATTGTTCCACGGTGTTTATTATAAGTTTAGTTTTGCCGTGAAGCTGCCTTTACAGTTACAGCCTGAAGCTGTGTTGCTGATTGTTTCAGCGTATTTATTGTAGATTTTCGACGCTTTTAAAGGTAATTTTGGAACTGTGCTGTAAATAGTGATTCTTGTAAATAAATTGTGCTTTTTATTGTTCTGCATCGTGTTTTCATCGGATATTCTCAAATCCACGAACCCGTATAACGCAACATTATCTATTTCATATTTTGTAATATTTTAACGAATTTTTGATTAACAAACTGAAAGATTTCAAAGCAAACGGTGGCAACACTGTACGGAATAAAACATGTTTTATCTCCAGCGCGCGAGAGTGTCTATCGGAAATTCTAAAAATATGCTGTTTTCAAATATTTTGTGATTTTGCTGTCGAATCGAATTTTTTATGGAGTAGGCGCCAAGGATGTGATATTTAACAAATAACGTAAACACACGAAACGTTAATAATAAAAGGACGAAAAAAAATATCTGTAAAGCCACCTTGATAAACTGAACATTGATATGATGAACTGAGAGAAGACTGACAAGAAACAAAAAAAATATAAGCCAACGCTGAAAGCTGCATCCTGAACGTATACTGCTACGATGCTTTTGAATTTTTGTAATTTTGCTGTTGAATAGTATATGGAGTAAAAGCGAAGAAAATGATATTCAGTAATAAAGCTAAAAAGACAAAAAAAAATGTTAGTAGGAGGGAGAATAACAGCAGACTGGTAGACTGCGAGCTGAAGCGAGAGCGTAAAAACATTTACAAACCCTTTTAGTAATGTGAAATCCTTACCGTAACATAAAATCTGAAATCCTTAAAAATTTTGTATTTCCTTTTAATTAAATCTAATGTAAGGTATTTTCGCCCTCCTTTCTGCATGCTTTCGTTGTGTAACAGTAGCACACTCGGCGTATTCGAGAGAACCTGTTCGAGTCCCGGCGAAGGCATTGTATCTGCTTAAAATAACCTAATGGCTCTACTGTGGTGCCCGAACTAAAAGGTGATGGATGATGATTCTTTACCTCCAGGAGCTGGCGACTGGCTCCCCTGATTCCCAGTCGCCCTTTAAAAGATGGAGTATATAAGGTGTTTCCTCCTTCCTTTCTGCGTGCCTTCGTGGTGAAACGGTAGCACTCTCGGCACGTAATCGAGAGGTCCAAATTCGAGTCCTGACGAAGGCACTGTTAATTTTTCATCTTTCCTGCTTTGAAATAATCTAATGACTCTACGATTCCAACTCAAAAATATCGTTATTTTTCTTTTATTTTTGAATTCGCAATAAAAAAAAAAAAAAAAAAAAAAAAAAAAAAACTAACAAAGAAACATAAGGACTAAATTGAAAAGTGATACGCCGTTTTTTGTGAAACAACGCAAAACTCCCAAACGAAAGTAATAGTCCTTCGAGACTAAATCCCTTTGGACTAAAAAAAAATGTGTTCAGTTTAAAGTGTAAACTAAAGACTGTCTCCATTCATAAAGTGAGGAGATGGTTCGGCTAATAAAAATTCGCCATTTTCACAACAATAAGAACTCTACATTCAAAACAAATTAGAATATAGCTATATTTTTATGAAATTTAATGGCAACAGTAATATACAAAGTTCCGGTTATTTCTTAGACAATTCAAACCCAAGCGCTTTTTAAAACCTCCAGTTTCTTTCTAAAGAACATTTTAAAGTTCTTTTTAACACAAAGTAAAGTTCTTTTTCAGTAAAGTTCCATATCTTAAAATCAATCCTAAACGCAATACCTTCAAGCAAACTGCCGCAATAAAAGATTGTGAACTTTTGAAGATTATAAGTGAAAATTTCGCTCAAATCTACTTTGAAAATAGTTCAGTCATTGACTTTAATATAAAAAAGAAAACTTTTTGTTAGATAATAGAAAGTCCATTTGCATATACTGCGGAAATACTTTTATACGTTGTTAAAATCGTATTTGAAAGTGTTTTAGAGTACTTATCTTTAGTCCAAATAGCACACGGAGCAACTCAAAAAGAATATTTTCAAAAGAGAATGAATTGTTTTTGCTCAAGATAATAGAATAGCTACTGTTCCAGTTCAAAATACAGCATTTTTCTTCATTTCTTTTGATTATACGTGGTAGCATTAAACAAACATATTTTCCTGTTTTTTCGCGACCTAAACAAAAAAATACCAATCTAACATTTAGGATATTTTCTTTTTCATCGAGCATTGTTTCAAAAAGTATTTTCTATTATTCGTAACATTTTCATTATTTATTCGCACTTGATTAGTATTACTACAGGAACAAATTGACGAAAAAAAAAAATCAAACTTCAACTTTAATGGTTGCCAAATGAAATTTCTTTAACTCAAACTATTTTATGAGGTTTGATATTTTTACATAAAAGAAATGCTCTTTAAAAAAAGCCTGAAAACATTCAGATTTTATGCTATGCCCAAAGGGGCGGGTTTTTTATTTAACGTTTTTGTGTGTTACCTTTATTTACTAACTATCATGTTCTTCACTTAAACCATAAAATTCAATTCAACAGCAATATCACAAAATAATTTAAGAAGAGCATATGTTTAGAATTTCCGATACACAGTCTCGCGCGCTGCAGATAAAAATATCTTTTTTTTTTCGTACAATATTGCCATTGCTAGCTTTGAAATCGTTGAGTTTGTAAATCAAAACTTTGTAAAAGTTTTATAAAATATGAAATAGATGACAAAAGAAATTCCAAATTTGGTCTTCCAGATGCCCTATTCGAGTGGAGGACTACGTTATTCAAAATTTGATCTCTCTAGGTACCGTTGTTTTTTCACAGTGCGAGAAACATGTATATATTCATACAGATTCTTCATTAATTCCTATCTTTAAATATAATGCAGAGATCTCATATTTGGTAACAACAATTTGATAAGTGAAGTTTATAATGAACCAACGCAAAATGCCAAAACGAAATTAATAGCCCTTCTGGGAAAATTGCTTCTTTGGACAAAAAACTCTCTGTTGTGTTTAAAATTTCTATCTACGTACGTACGTTGAAATTTAACGGCCGTACGTTGATTATACGTACGTACAGTTAAAAGTTTAAACGCAGGACGATGTAATTTTGTGTATGGGACTGCTATAAAATGTAGTTGTGCACCTTCCTTTTTTATTTCAATTGGCAGTACCAGATATATATGGAGAGAGAAAGATAGAGGTACGTATAGATATACCTATCTATTAACCCGATTTTAAAGTCCTTATCTGGCCTTTATTTTCGCAATCGTTGGTTGCAGTCATATACTTGAAATTATAGAAGTGTTTTAAATGACGAAGAGATTCATGTGTTGACAATGTCAAATTTTTTTAAAGAATTAATTTTCAACATAACGAACTTTGGCTTCTAATGTGGTCTTCTGGTTCCTATACGCAAATCTGGGAAAGGCTTTTTTATTCGTTACGAAAAACGAGAACTTTGACTCCGGTATGATAAAAATGACCGAGATATTTAATTTCAAAATTGCAACTTGTCATTTTCAAGTTTCTTCAAGCGATCAGTTAGAATAATTTAAGGAAATAAGTTTGAATAAAGAGCGGCAAATAGTGTGTATAATTTAATAGGCCGTACAAAAGGAAGTCTTGTGCTGTCTACATCAGATTTTCACCTTAGTAACGAAACTTCTTCATCATTTCTGAAAACCACTGCACGTTTTACGTTTTCTTGCGCACTTTCTTACTTTTTTATTACTTTAATTTTGTTTTCAGTTAGCTCTCAAAATTTCAGTTTCATTTTCTTAATTCCAAGCAAGCAAGAAAACATGTCACTTTTCACTCACAACAGCATAAGCTGGTAATATATAATTAAATCAGCTTCTTTATTGGCGCTAAATGTGTGTTATGTAACAGATTTTATGAGAGAATGTGAATCCAAGTTTCACGAAAGATTGCTAAACATATGAAATTTTTATGGGGTAAAGTTGCTTGTTTGATACCTCTATGTTCTTAATCTTTCTTTAAGGCATTAAATTATTTCTTACCTTACAAAGGTTCATTACTAGTCTGTTCAGAAAAAAAAAAAAAAGACAAACTAGATTTATGAGAGGCTCTCTCTTTTAATAGCAATTTAACCTATTTATTCTAATCCTCTAACTATATGCCTTTCTTAAATGTTTTGTTTGTTCTTAGCAGATTTACAGCTTTCGCAGAGGTATCACAAAAACTTAATATTGTGTATAATAGCAGGATCACGGACGCAGATGAACTTTTGAATCCACGGGAAATGGCAACCAAGAAAATAATAACGAGGAAGTAGTTAAGTTCGAAGAGACATTTATTTCATTGTGGGAGAATGGCAACGAGTTAATGAAGGTGGAACTCCTATGGTATTCTTTCACTGTTCAACTCGAAACAATGAAAATAAGAGTGAACTTTTCTTAGTTCTATTTTTAGAGGTCTGAGTTTTCTTTTCCGCTGCGGCTGAAGATTTTAAGTCATAACTTCGGTGCTTTGCGGTCGTATATGTGACATTTGTTTGTCATGTGTATGCTCCATACATCATTGATGAAGTAATTGGTAGTAAAGCCTCTCTCTCCCACACAATATAAAGAATGATTAGTAAAATAAGAAAAAGAAGTTTCATTCCTGGATTACCATATGCCAATAACAGTGCTTGGAAAATAGAAATAATCCACAAACCAGCAGTGTTGCTCTAAATTCTAGAAGATTCGTAGAACTAATAAATATGTTTTACTGATTTATGAACGAAATATCATTTAATGCTATTTCATTAGCAAATCGATCTGGCAAAAATCTGCGATAATATTTTATGCAGTATACTAAAAGCTCTATCCAGAAAGTTCAAGTTTTCGATAATACTGTATTATTAAATATGCCGGCTTATTGGACTTGCCAAGATAATGCAACGATAGACATAACTTAAATTCTTATGAGAATAACCTTTAAATGACGCTCTGCATAAACTAATTCTCTAAATATATTTAATGACCGAAACATTGACTGTAGGCTCTCTTTTTTAGTTTAAAGAGTCGCTGATGTTTAATGCGTAGGATTAATAACACAAGTGTAAAGATATAAACAAATAAAAAATAAACAAATAAAAACAAATAAAAAGAACAAATAAAAAAAAAAAGGTTTTACGCATACATGTATTTTATTTTACTTTATTTTTACTACCTTGTACAAAGTAAAGGAAGTAGTGTAATCTAAAAAAATTTCGGGTATCATATTTCAAAGAAAATATCCATTTCGACCCCTCTCGAATCCATTCGAACGATGTTTTTGAGTGACATCTGTACGTACGGATAGAATAAAGGACTATTGTTGCCAAAACTGATTGTAAAATGGATTTAAATTGGATTGAGAATCGATTTTTTTTCTTAACGTTTGTACGTACGTACTTACATATTTATGTATATCGCATAACTCAAAAACGAGTAGCCGTAGAAAGTTCAAATTTTGTATATGGGACTGGTAGTTGTGTACTTCCCTTTTCCCTTGAACTCGGTCGCACCTAACGCATATAAATATATATATAATATAAATATATGTACACATATATACATTATATAACATTCCCACTCTGTTACCCGTCTCAGTGAGCTGAGTCTTTTGCCTGATATGCTAGTAAAGTGTACATTTTGGAGGCTTTCAAAGTGATCGAGTTATATTGTTTTTATATTCCGGTTAAGGTTTTTATGCATTTAGTTAATTTGCATGCAATAGTTGTAGAATTATCAACATGTTAAAAGTTGTTGATAGTTCTACAAGTCCACTAAGTTGGTTCCACTAAGTCTAACGACGCTGAAATTTGTTTCCATTTGGAACTCTTAGTAGAGTAGAGAATTAAGGCAGCTGGTGACCAACTTCAGAATCTTTTTACTCAGTGGGATCAAAAATCAACTTTCAGTTTTGAGCTCCGAAGGTTTTTCTCTTCCTACTCCTTCGTCGAATTTGTTTGGGCGTGGAAACTCTAATTTTAATTATAAAAACTGTTTTTTTTGTCTCTTTTTAAGTGTATTTGGTGCTCTAGGTTTTCCTGTATTTGACAATTTTTAATGAAGACCTTGAGTTTTTATGCATTTTTGCCTTGCCGCGAAGTGAGAACTGAATTGATTGAATGAGAAATGTATCTCGAATGAAATTCGAGGAAGTACGTTTAAATATAGTGCAGAAAAAATTTGCATAATTTAATAGGCAGTATAAGGAAATCATTTCGTATCCACATTCATATAAATTATGTATTATATTTATTCATTCAAAAAGACCCTGTGTGAAATTGGTCAGTGGCATAAGCAATAAGATACATAATTTAAGATGTCTGCAGTTATATTCCTAATAAATGTTAAATCTATAAATGAATTCCCAAGTGTACTTGGATAATGACTTGGTACCGTATTGAGATTGAAATAATGTTTCATAAAATCAAATGCGTTTTTATTTCGTTTAACGTCTACATTGAAATCTCCCATTATAATAGTAGTAATAGTCTGAATCTACAGTAAACTCTTCATCGATCAATAAAGTAGTATCCGAATATTTCATCAATGCACTAAAGAAGAACTATTTCAGACTTTCTGAATTTAACAGATGGATAAATGTATGCGGATGTTAGAATAAATCTTGACTGTCCATTAACAATTACAACAACCAAACTAATATCGCCTGCTTCTGAATCCTGTATTCCAGTGATTCTCAACCATTTTTTTATTTTTTTATTTATTTATTTATTTATTTATTTATTTTTTTTAGTCCAAAGGGATTTAGTCCCGAAGGACTATTACTTTCGTTTTGCGATTTTGCGTTGAATCACTCTGAATGCCCGTTCCACTTTTCAAATTGTTGCCACTAAATGTTATCGCTCTGCATTAAATTTTAAAAAATGAAAAATCTGCATAAATGTATGCATGTTTCTCGCATTGTGATAAAACC
>KK120149.1:121044-140071 GCA_000611955.2 Stegodyphus mimosarum | reverse complement strand
TTTTTTTGTCGCGGCACACTTTTAACGATTTGAAAATTTGGCGGTACACAAAGAAAAAGATAAAAGTTGTTTACTTACGTATAATACACTGTGTAAAATAGTTTATGATAATAATTTTGAATGTCAAATAAAATAATATGTGAGATAAAAACAGCAGTACGTTTATTAAGGGATTAATTACAAGTTAATAATAAGAATACTTTTAATGAGAAATTTTGAGCTTGATGTTTTTTGATAATTTCCTTTATATTTCGTCTTAAAAATGACAATCCCACTCTCATATCGTCTTCTACATTTCACAGCCTCGATCGTTTATTCGGTTTTATGTTCGTTAATACTGAAAATCCGAATTCACACAAATAAGATGTAGAAAATTGTAATAATATTTTTAAAGTTTTTTTTGCCCATCATGGAATAATCGCATCTAATGTTAATCCATGATGAATTAATTGATTCGTCCGAATATTTTAAAATTAAATCTCGATTATTAGAAAGCGAAATTAGTTCTTCCTCTTCATTCAAAGTTAATTCAAATACAGACGTATTCGTTATCAGAAATGGATTACGAACCCCATCAAATCTTTTTATATCTAAATTTGGGAAATGATGAATAATTCTCTCCTCTAATGTTGTCAAATGGTCAATAACTATTTTACGAATAGTTTTATTAAAATCTTTTGGGACGGACACAAACTTTTACAAATTCCCTTCTGGAGCTTTATTCTTCCATAAAGTTATTTGTTTTCGGAATCCCACCATTTTATCTGTTGAGTTTAATATGTTTTCTCGAATTTATGCTATTAAAAATAACAAGCATGTCTGATAAGTAAGCTAGTCTCCCATCTGCACCAATCAGAAGCTCTCAATTTAAATTATATATTCCGCATGCGCGAATATGCTCCGAAATGCGCTCTCCTCCAGAGCAACGAAATCGGCTTGGATACCACAATTGGCGCGTTTATTAACCTCTTAAAAACCACATTTCGCCAATTCTCATGTGTACTGTATACTAAGATTAAACCCATTATAATTTTTACTATATACATTTCTAAAATTTGGTGGCACACAAAAGGGCCTTGGCAAAGTGGTTGAGAAACACTGCTGTATTCTCTTATGCTGCTTGACAGTAAATTCTTTGGTACACAATCTATTACACTTTTCATATAAATCGTAACACCTCTAGATTGGCGAAATAAAATAAAATACAGAAATCATCACCCGAATGTAATGACTGTCTATAGACGACACTCAAACGCAGTAGCGCATGCTCACACGGCTTCTCCAAAAATTTCCCTGTTTTTGACGTGTATGCCATTCTTCCAATTTCAATTTTTTTTTTCTTTTTTTGTTTGGTGATGGGCTCTTGCACCTATCTAATGACGTATTTAGATTGACTGCATTATTTGCAGTTTCGAAGATATAAACATTCGCGCATACTCAAATAGCATCTTAATTTTTGCTTTTCCATCAGACCATTACGGAGGAGCGTAATCCTACGCTTAAAAAGAAAAAAGAGTCTGAAAGGTTTAAGATTTTAAATTACGTCTAAAGAAGCTTTTTTTTAACGGTTTTTTTTTGTTACTTTTATTTAATAAATATCATGTTCTTCGCACTTGAACCATACAATTCAGTTCAACAGCAATATCGCAAAATAATTTTAAAATGAGCATATCTTTAGAATTTCTGAGACAGAGTCTCCCGCGCTGGAGATAAAAATGTTTTTTTTTTTTGCTTGCAGAGTTGCCATTGTTCGCTTTGAAATCGTTGAGTTTGTTAATCAAAAACTCATAAATGCCTTACAAAATATGAAATAGATAATAAAACAAATTCCAAATTTGGGCTTCCAGTTCTTTATATCTGACTGGAGAACTACATTATTCAAAATCTGACGTCTCTAGGTACTGTTGTTTTTTCACAATGCGAGCAACATATATACATTTATGCAGATTTTTGATTATTTAATTGCTTTAAATATAATGCAGCGCTGTAATATTTGCTGGCAACAATTTGAAAAGTGAAACGCTGTTTTATAGTGGACGACGCGAAATGCCAAAATGAAACAAAATGAAATTAACAGCCCTTCTGGACAAATTGCGCCACTGGGATAAAAAAAAAAAAAATAAAGCTTTCAGATTTTAACAATCGCCTAAGGGGTTTTTTAAGGTTTTTATGCACTCTTCCTGAGCTAGCAACCACCTATCTGTTGTTACACTCATTCCGGTTAAATCCTCTCCCCCCCCCCGCATTTACGCCGTTACAATGAAATAGCAAAGTTATCAAAATTTTAAAAGTAACATAGCGACATATGTTTAGAATTCACAATGCAGTGTTAAGTGTCGGCGAAACATTTTTCTATTGTTTTTAGTCTTTTCAGCTCAGTATATCAATGTTTAGTTTAAATGGTAAGATTGCTTTCAAAACCCCTTTTTTATTATTATGAATGCTTTCTGAACTTTTTTAATTAAATATCACATTCTTTGCACCTGTACCACATAAAATTCGATGATTCAACAGCAAAATTACAAAATATTTAAAACCGCATATCTTTAAAAAAAACTTCCGATAGAAAGTCTCGCGTGCTGGCGATAAAAATGTCACCTTCCGTAAAATGTTGCTACAGCTCGCGAGTATGTTCATCAAAAATTCGTTCAAGTTTTACAAATATAAAATAAATAATAAAAAATAATATAACGTCATTCTATGAAAATATTGAAAATTTTTTATTACATCCTTGTAGATCAGGAATGAAATGCATTTTTATTATTTAAATCAATCCGATTCAGATGTAACAAACGGAACTCCGTAAGAACTGCATCCATTGTTTGAAATAGCTTGTTCATCTACAACATACAGATTCAGTTTAAGAGATAAATATCTTACATTTTGCTGAATGGCGACACACACTCGAATAAAAAAGTGAAACGACGCATTTATATGATTCGATGCCAAATTCTATTTCGAGACTATTATTAGCCTCTTTTAGGTTACTAATAATCTAACAGCCATAGGCTGGAGGTTTATGTAAGGCAGAGTTTCACCTCTGAACAAAATGTTTTCTCTGGTTAGACAGCAATGACAGATTAGAGGTGCAAATCTTTCTTACGTGACACAAATCTGCACCTGTAGTCTGTAAAGTTGTTGTTCGACCGAAGAAAAAGTTTTGAATAATGCTAATTATCTTCTTATGGAAAATGAACTTCTTATAGAACTGGGTAAGAGTTAAAAAATGAGGTACTTCCGTATTCTGCAGTCGACCATTTCGACAAATAAAAACTGCTGCCAAAAATACGATTTCGAGCTGATAATGGACAACAGTGGGGGTCATAATGCACTCATAAAATATTCGCTTTGGCATGTAAACCGGACGAGTTCTCGATAAGCTACCGTAGATGTATTCGACCCGGTTCGTTTTGGATCTATAACTTTTTCGAATTCTTAGAAGCCCGAAAGCTAATGAATTGCAAGCTGAAGGATTTGAATACTTTGAAGTTAAACATTGAACTGGCTTTGCAGGACGATGCACATACTCAAAATACACTGGTGAAATAAATTAAGAGAATTTTACTTTTGATCTACGATCTCCAGAACTACTTAACAGATATGAATAAAATTTGATGTGAACATAGGCTGATATAATACAAACAAAATAAATATTGAACACTTATAATAGACACACATGTTCGTGTGTACCACTCATGGGAGTGTGAAGGTCTGAAACAGCGGTTGCAGAAGACACGAAAGAAATGGATTAATAAGGGCTATGGTCCCCTCTTACAGCCATACAGGCCTCGCAGCGTGGTGTCATATAAGTGCCCGTGGCAATTGGTCCCACTCATTCAGCAATGCTGTTTTCAGTTCCTGGATGGTTCTCGGAAGGGGGGTTGCGAGTTGCAATCGCCCTCCCCAGAGCGTTCCAGATATGCTCTATAGAGCTGAGGTCTGGAGACCTAGCTAGCCAATCTCTCCGGTGAATATCCTCACTCTCGAGAAATTCGTCGACTAGAAGAGGTCTATGTGGCCTAGCGTTATCGTCCTGTAAGATGAACTCGCGGCCGACTGCACCCCGGAAAAGGCGAACATAGGGCTCCAAGACCTCATCCCTATACCTCACACCAGTCACAGAGCCTCTGCCAAAGACGTGGAGAGGTGTGCGGACAACATGATGCCTGCCCAGACCTTTACACCGCCACTGCCATAATTGTTGATTTCGCGGACATTAGAAGGTAGGTAGTGGGTCCTTGGCTCTCTCCATATGAAAGTACGGCGAGAATAGGTGTTTAGGCTAAAACGGGACTCGTCGGTGAACAGAACGGTCGCCCATTGCTCCGTACTCCAATCACTATGCTTCCTGCACCATGCTAATCAGACTCTCCTGTCCGTAGACGAGAATGGACAACAAACAGCCGGTCTTCCGGCAAACAACCCTCTCTCATTCAGTCTCTTGGAAACAGTCATCCATGTTACACGGGTTCCTGTGGATGCATACAGGTCCCGAGAGAGCTGAGAATGTGTAGCCCCTCTGTTACGCCTCCCTAAGATGGACAAATAACGATCTTTTCTGTCCGTCATGGGTCTTGGACATCCTTCCCAGGCTTTCTCTCAATGGATCCAGTGTCCTGGAACTGTTTCCATAGGTTACACAAGACACTGGGCATTAAATTAAACTCTCTGCATATCTGGACTTACGATTGGCCTGCCTCTAGCCTCCCCACAATTCGCCACCTCATTCCATCATCTAAACATTGGTGGTTACTCATTTTTACTGTTCCGATGTGAATTTAACCGGTTGCTGCAAAATAACACCAAGAAATTAGCCGAGGTGTGCTAGCGCTAGCGAACGCAATTCGTCTTACCCTCCACGCGCTTATAAAGCCTGTTTTTCTACTGGCTCCGCTTACACACACGTGTACGCTTACGTACTTGCCGTACAAGATTTCCATTTTTATCTAGAAGTAGTGGTTTTTCCTTCAGTTCAGTTCTTTTCATGCAATTCGATAAAATATGCAAATTGTCTTAATTTATTTCACCATTGTATTAAAAGACTTTGAGGTTTTTCGAAACGGTGCGATAAAAAACACAGCGCGATGTCACATTTAAGCGAATTTATGTGACTTCGACTTCACAGAGAAGATGACTAATGTGTTGATGTTTCCAGTGCCAATTAGGATTCTTGGCCGCATGACTGACTTCGCGGCAAGGGAAAAATACATAAAAACGCGAGCCATCTTCATTAAAAATAGTAAAATACAAAAAAACACAAAACAATAAATACAGTTAAAAAGCAACTTTTGCAATTAAAATTAGAATTTTTACACAAAAACAAGCAATTCGGCGCAGGCAGGAAGACAGATTTTTCGGCGCTCAAAATTAAAAGCTCTGGACCGGATCAGTGACGGAGGTACTCAGTACATGTTACTGCATACATGGATACACGTTACAATACACGCATTACTCAACACATGCCTCATCAGTGGAAATGGAGACGCATGACAAAATTACAATAAATTAGGCATGTCTCCGGAGAAGAAAAGAGAAAAACACCATGAAGATCTAGAGCAAAAAAAGTGTCTACCAAGAACTCTTGGATTTTTGGTTACAGATTTACGTAGAATAATCTTGAATTTTTAACAAAGCCACTAATATCCTAATCTCTTTCGCCACAGTGTATTTTAGCAAACATATTACTTTCATCTTACCCAGTCACAAAAAGAAAACACAGAAATAAATTGAAAACTGAATATCAAATTCTCTCGCAGATAATTCAACAGAGCCGCACATTATTGTTTGGGATTAAGCACATCCCGGCAAATCTGCGTACTGGAGTCATGATTAATATATAAATAACTGTAGTTATGAAATTTGTATTCAAACTGTCCAACAGAAAGAAAAAAGTAAAATGAGTTAATAATTTTACTTTAATCTTCTATATAAACTGTACGGAAAACTGTTTTTTGGCAGCTACTCTTTCTTGGAGGACGGTCAAGTTTGTACAAGTAATAAATTTTATTTTTATGGGTTCCTTGAGTAGACAGAGTTTGAAGATCACTAGACATTTGATATCAATTTACTAAAAAAAAAAAAAAATTCTGAAAGATTTCAGATTTTATATTACGCCCAAAGGAACATTTTTTTAATGTTTTGTATGTTACTTTCCTGTATTAAATATCATTTTCTTCGCATTTAAACCATAACTTTCAATTCAACAGCAATATCACAAAATATTGAAAAAAGAACATATCTTTAGAATTTCCGAAACACAGGCTCTCGCCCTCGAGATAAAGACGTTTTGTTTTTCGTACAGTGTTGCCATTACTCGCTTTAAATCGTTGAGTTTTTTAGTCAAAAATTAGTTAAAGTTTTACTAAATATGAAATAGATAATAAAGCAAATTCCAAATTCCAAATTTGGGCTTCCCGATGCCCGTAGAGAGGAGGACTACGTTATTCAAAATTTTATGATTCTAGGTACCGTTGTTTTTTCACAGTGCGAGAAACATACATACATACATTCATGCAGATTCTTTCATTATTTAAGTTCTTTAAATATATACTGCAGGACTCTAATATTTGGTGACAAGAATCTGAAAAGTGACACGCTCTTTTATAGTGCACGACGCAAAATGCCAAAACGAAATTATTGCCCTACTGGGCTAACGCCCTTTGGGCTGATAAAAATCTAGGGGGGGGGACTGAAAGCTTTCATATTTTATATTCTGTTAAGCTTTCAGATATTATATTAAAGCTTTCAGATTTTATATCAGTAGCCCATCTGGGCAAATTGCGCCTTTGGCCTAAAAAAAATTGAAAGAAAAAAGGAAGGAATAAAAACAAAGTTGTACTTCTTTTTACTTCCTTGTACGGAGTAAAAAGGAAGTATTGTAATCGCGAAAAATTTCGGGTACCATATTTCAACGAATATACCTATTTTGACCGCTATCGAATGCAATTTAACAATGGTTTTGCAGGACATCTGTACATAAGAACAGAATAAAGGACTCTTCGCAAAACAAAAAATTACAAAACTGATTTAAAACAGATTCTGAAGAGATTTTTTTTTCGTGGCGTCTGTGAGTACGTACGTAGGTACGTATGTATGTATCTCGCACAACTCAAAAACGAATAGCCTCAGAAAATTGAAATTTTATACATGGGACTGCTATAACATGTAGATATGCAACTCCTATTTTGGTTTCAATCGGCCGCACCAAAATTATATAAATTTATGTATATATATATATATATATATATCCACTCTGCTACTTGGCTCAGTGAGCTCAGTTTCTTTACTGCTATATGTTTGTAAATTGTGCAGTTTTTGCTTTAAAAAGGATTGAATTATGTTGTTCTTATATTTCGGTTAATATTTTTCTGCCTTTAGTTAAACTGCATGCAGTATTGTGGAATTATCAACAATTTAAAAGTTTTGTAAGTGCGGCTAAGCGTAATTCTTGATTACGATAGCGGCCATATTCGTTTACATTTTAAATTTAGCAGAATAGTGGATTTGTTGCCAATCTAGAGAAACTAAGCTTCGCAACAACAAAGTAAAGTCATCTTTCATTATTGCGAATTAAATTATGTTTGATTCATTCTGGAATTATCATTTAAGTTGTTACCTGGTTTTTGCATACAAGCTGTAATTTTAATTGTAAAAATTGTTTTTTAATTGTTTTAACTGTACTTGGTGTTTTATCTTTTTCCATATCTTTCATTTTTTAATGAAAGTATTTGCAACTTTTATGTATTTTTGCCTTACCGCGAAGTGAGAACTGAATTAATTAGCAGCGCATGCGCATTAGGTAAGCGGCGCTGAATCGTCTCTGAAAAACCGTTTCTTTTTTATTTGTTTAACTTCTTTTGTACATCGTTTTAGATTTATTATAGTATTTGAATAGAGCTTGTGGTAATTCTTCAGATGTTAGAATTTTTGCGCCTCTGAGTTATAAAATGAATGAGATGTAACGCTGTTAAATGAACCTAGCGCAGAACTGTGGCTATGGTAAATAACTATAGCGAACTTTTTAAAGAGTGCATTTATTCTTTTGCGGTTTATACGCTATCGACGAAGTAGATTTAATTCAAAATTCGCTAACAGTTAATTCAGTATGTTTAAATAAAATGCAGGAAAGTTGCGTATAATTTAATATTCCGTACAAGGAAGTCGTGTGGTGTACACATCAGTTTTTTTTTTTACTTACAGTTTCGAGCGATTGCACCAAGATATTACTTCATCTAATGCAGATTGCTGTTTGGTTGCTCAACAGTTCTTCGTATTTTCGCATCGTCATAAATTATATTCTACTTCTAAAACTTGAGAATGTGATATATTGTGACATATCTGCAAATGTCTTATCTCGACCTTCAGGTATGACATTGTTTCTAATGTCAAAGAGTTTTGTTTTGTACCATCATTCTTATTCATTTTTTTATGCTTCTAGTTATATTAAATCTATCCGTAAAGTTTTCGTGTTGTTAAAGTTGTAAAAAATGCATTTGTATTGTAAGCAAACGGGAAACCCAGTAGGGGTGATAAAAATTTAGAGTCGAAGTAGCTTCATAAACCAAAGACATAATTTCGCTGACTGGGTTTATGCGGTAACTTATCTCTATTGAAATTGAAATGCCGAATTTTCATAGCATAATAATAATAAAGTCCATCCTTTGACGCTGTTATGAGCCTTGACGTCACTTGTTGCCAGAAACTGCACCGTAGTTGCCACCTTTCACGCAAAAGTAGGATTTTCAAGCCTGTTTCGTAATTCGTAATTAAAACAGATGGCTAAAACTATTCAAATATTTATTTAGATTAATTACTTTTGACAGTTAAAGTTACACTGCAAAAGGAGGATGCTGGCCCTGTAGCTATAATTAGCCTTACAGCATTATCATCCTCTCTGCAGTTGTCATCTATTATTGTTGCGCCACCGAACAAACAGCACCAAAGCTATAAAAAAGAAAAAAAAGAAAAAAAATCTGAAAGGATTCAGATTTTAGATTACGTCCAAAGGGATCTTGCTTAATAATATAATAACTTGCCGAACGAAACAAACATTAAACTAAACCCAATACGAACACAAAAACCAACCCAATATAATTCCAATAGTCAACCCAATACAATTCCATTAATCCATCCAGTACAGACCCAATAACCAACACAGTACAATTCTAAAAATTCTAATAGCCAACCCAATGCAATTTCAATTACCAACAAAGAAACATAAGCACTAAATTGAAAAGTGAATCGGACATTTTTGTGAAACGACGCAAAACGCCAAAACGAAAGTAATAGTCTTTCGAGACTAAATCCCTTTGGACTAAAAAAAATAAAAAGAGCAAAGACATGAAAGTAACATAACTAAAGGAATCACCGTGCACAGTATACATTCAAAAGGTGAAATCGAAGTTAGAAAGGTAATTAAAAATAAAATTGTTGGAAAGAGAAATGTACATTGTAGAGACATTAGGTTATTTCGGAAGCAGTGGTGATGAAAAAAAGAGCAACGCCTTCGCCCGGAATAGAACCACAGACCTCTCGGTTGCGCGCCGAGCGTGCTGACCACTACACCACGAAGGCATGTGAAGAAGACGGGAGTAATACCTTATATACTCCCCCTTTTAAAGGGTGACTGGGGATTAGGGCCCCAATCGCCAAATCGTGGTGGTGGAGAATCATCATCCACCACCTTTTAGTTCGGGCGCCAGTGTAGAGACATTAGGTTATTTCGGAAGCAGGAGTGATGAAAACAGAGCAACGCCTTCGCCGGGAATCAAACCACGGACCTTTCGATTGCGCGTCGAGCGTGCTGACGATTACACCACGAAGGCATGCGAAGAAGGTGGGAGAAATACCTTATAACATATTGCTTTAAAAAAAGAGAGAGAGAGAGAGGATTGTAGAGAGTCTCTGCAAAGCAAGTCAGTTTTGTACAATGTGGTCCTGGTGTAGCTGGATGCCCGGTGGCGTAATGAACCATGCAGCTATTATTCCATAACACTAAGTGCCCTAGTACCCATTGGTGTTATCTACAGATACATACATATCAGAATACATTGGCATAATCAAATACATAAGTATATCCTACCTACATGCAAATAAATAACTGCTGTTGCTTGCATTGTTAGTAGGAAGCACCTATTATGTTTGCAGATTTAGTTACATTAATACATGCCCAATATTGCCACATATTTTAACATGCAACTTCGTTACAATTCACAAGCACAATTCCAAACTATATAAAGAGACAGTTACGTGAACTTTACTGTGGCCTAAGTATGAGCTGCAAGATCTATGCGAAAAATAGCCGTGCAGAAATTATTCAATGAAACTGTGAGCCCTAGTTCACAATTGTGCTACCTACAATTAACAACCATAACATACATAAACGGAAAACGAATACATAAATTATCCTACCTAAATAAATATAACTACTCCTACTTATGATGTTAAAAAATAGCACCTACTACTTTGCAGACTTGGTTACGTAAGGACATACTAAGACTGCTTGTTTTAAAAACAACTTAGTTACAGTTTAAATTACTTTTGACAGTAATTGGTGTATCAGCTGCTAACGTTATCACCAACCGTGAAAATTGCTAGTTATTGTAGTTCTGTGCTCTTATGCAACAGTCCGCCCACGGATTATAGGGCTCTTTTAGCAAGCGAGCCAGGAGATTTGGATTTCCATTTTAGGAAATAAAGAAATTTTTCCAAGATTTCTCTTCTATCTAAAAACTGATATTCTTTCCATGTGCTTCACCTGAAAGAATATAGTGTACTTGGGCTTTTCGATGTCTTATTTGTTATGAAATATTTAAAAAAAAAAAGACTGCCAAAAAAAAAAAAGGAAAAAGAAAAAGAAAAACTAACCACCCCTTCTTATACATAGATTCGCCCATGCTCAGAACATGTTAACTTGGGGACAGACGATATTTGCCTTCCTCGTGTTGCAAGGGAACAAAACCCCTTTTCCCTAGCCCTATACGAAATAAAGGAAGTAATATAATCACAAAAATTTTCGGGTATCATATTTCAATTTAAATAAATTCAAATGATTTCAATTTCAATGACCATTCCTGAATCCATTTAGACGTTTTCTTGCGTGGCATCTGTACATATGTATGTATGCATCTCGTATAACTCAAACACGATTATCCTTAGAAAGTTGAAATTTTGTATATGGAATTGTTATAACATCTAGTTGTGCAACTTCCTTTATAAGGTATATCTCCCACATTCTTCGCATGCCTTCGTGGTGTAGTTGGTCTGCATGCTCGACGCGTAACTGAGAGGTCCGTGGTTCGATTCCTGGCGAAGGCGATGTTAATTTTTCATCTCTCTTGTTCCAAAAAAATACCTAATGTCTCTACACTGGCGCCCGAACTAAAAGGGTTGTGGATGATGACTCTCCACACCCAGGATTTGGCGACTAGGTCCCCTAAAACCCTAGTCGCCCTTTAAAAAGGGGAGTATATAAGGTATATCTCCCACATTCTTCGCATGCCTCAGTTACGCGTCTGCATGCTCGACGCGTAACTGAGAGGTCCGTGGTTCGATTCCCGGCGAAGGCGTTGCTCATTTTTCACGTCTCCTGCATCGAAATAACCTAATGTCTCTACACCTTTTAATTGCAATCGGCAGTACCAAACGTATACATGCATACATACATGTCTATGTAAAGAGAGAGACAGCATATAAATCAAAATTATCTCCTAAGAAACATGAAATGAAATTTAGTTTGCAAATGTGTGCTTCTGTGGAAATAATTAATTGGAATTTGTAAATAATTAAAGTGGAATTGTTAATTAAAATGGAAATCTAAGGACTATTATTTACGAATTCCAGTGAATAATTTCCACTGGCTAGCAAAATTCCACTTCCCATTTTATATGAGGTAGTGATCATTTATGTGTTCTCTATTAAATTAAGTTTGATCTTTAAAGCAATAGAGAAGAATAAAGAAGTCTTTTTTTGAATAAATTTTAAAATTCGTTAAAATTTTCTTCGCAAATTTTATTTATATATATATAATATTTGAGAGGCTCGTAGTCGTGGTACTTTGATCGAATTTAGCGAAGAGCTGGCAAGAAAAGATGAAACCAATCCACATTTCAGTCATGACCGAGAAAAACTTGCTTAGATCTGGCTGGAGGGAAATACACGGCTGGCTTAATGCTTAAAACATCATTTTTTGTTTTGAACAGGAACAATTTTTCAGAAATACGTTTTAGATTAAATTGGTACAACGTTAGGGGTGATAAACACGCCACACAATTTCTACATACGCAGTTCACATTTTAGGGAACGGAAAAAGAAATTTAGCCAGAAGACATGACTTTCCTTAGCAGGGCAAGCAGCAAAAATGTGATAAGTAGTAGCTGAAGTAGTATTTAGAAGTTCATAAAGCCTTTATTTTAATCTTGAGCAGCGATTGCAGATGAGTAGTTCAAAGAAAGAAGTTGCATGGAAAGCGTGACGCAAAGTGCTGCAGAGTGATGCAAAATTGTGCAAAACGTAGCCTTGCAGAGGGAATGTGTTTCATTAAAAATTATGAATTTAAAGGTTTATTGCCAATTAGTTCCAATTACGTTTAATAATTTTGTAAGTAATTTTGCTTAATATTTAATTTTGCACACACACACACACCCATATATATATCCCCTTTATAGTTCAAGGGATCGTTAATTAAGTTATAATGTTTCGAGAAAATAACTTTAAATGAAATGTAGCAAAGAATGTGCGTAGTTTACTACTCAGTACTAGGAAATCATGTGATATTCAGATCGAACTTTTTCTAAGAAGAAGGTATGAATCAAGAACGAGTTGCTGAAACATGCATGGCATTGGTCAGAATATAACATCTATTTACTTTTATTTTGAAGTTTTTCTAACAATTAAATGTGACTTAAACAGTGTCCTAGCTTTCCTAGCTCACATAGCAAATATTCTCTCAAAACACGGAGCTGAACAATGTAAGAACTATAAATATAGCGAAAGTTGACTTGTAACGCTTTACATGAAGAACTTCCTCTTGATAACTGCTCGCTTGAAGATCCGTGTAACTGAGTTTTGAAAAGAAGCCAACAAAACACTGTAAAGTTTGACAGTTCTGTGTCGAATCTTGAGCCATCATAATCAGTAAGTTAAGTCCTTCTGTAATAGTTAGTTAAGGATCGAAACCAGATGGTTCGTCGTTAGAAAATTATTAATAAGATACCTCGTAAGATAATACAATAATAATTTTGATAATTATACAGAGGCTGTTCGCACATTTTTTAGACGATGTATATTGTAGTCACAAAACTAAATTACATAAAATTCTTGTGTTTTAAATGTTCTATTTGACATCCCTTATTCTGAACTATCTTTCGACACGGCAATTTCCAGGATAATAATGCCTTTTGAAGTGTCAGAAGAGGTAGTCTATCCCATTCCTCCCGAACAGCTTTCCAGAGTCCTGTTAGGGTTTGGGGACAACGTCTGGATAATGCAGTTTTTAAAAGTCCGAAAGCACAAAAATCCATACATGACACATCGGGAGATTTAGTAGGGATATCAATGAAGGGTATGGCCTTGATACCGGTTTTTTGTTCCATTTCATTTAGGAAATTTACAGTGGATTTTGATGTGGGACTGCTTGCTTTGTCCTGATGGA
Organism: Stegodyphus mimosarum; assembly: GCA_000611955.2. Taxonomy (NCBI): domain Eukaryota; kingdom Metazoa; phylum Arthropoda; class Arachnida; order Araneae; family Eresidae; genus Stegodyphus; species Stegodyphus mimosarum. The sequence goes on along the minus strand of KK120149.1, from coordinate 126,420 downwards.
GTCTCACAGATGGATGGCACTGTGGGTAAAGCGATGGTATTTCATTCAGAAAAATTGGCGATAAAATATGTTCCTGATAGTATTTGGAATTAATCTTGACATTTTTTCGCAATCTCCTTATTTTTAACTTGCCATTATAAGAAAAACCAGCAACAATACCGAATCCCTTAGAAAAACTTTCTTTCGATTCTTTGAACCATGTGCTTAAATTTTTTTCTCCCCTTTTATGATAAAAATGGCTCTTTTTTTTGTTAAAATCATTTAAATACACCCATGCTTCATCTATTGGGACAATTGCTTTTTATTTTTCTTCGGATAAGTGTTTCTCATATAGAATTCTGCAGCGTGTCCTGCGTCGAGCGATATGCTTTGGAAGAAGACGATGCACATTGCGTTTTTTCGCTTTCTAAAGATTTAAATTAACGTTTATCATTTTATTTACAACGGACACCGAGCATTTTAATGATTTTGAAACTGTCCTTTGACTAGGGGAATTTTCGTTTAACATTAAACAACTTACCTTTGCAATAGTCGAAGATGTCCGTTTTTTCCTTGGATACCTGTTTGGAATTTTTGTCCCACTTGAGGCTCCAATTTGACGTTTTTTTACCTTTCTTGTTGATGATATTACCTATCGACGCTTTAGATATCACAAAACCATGACTCTCACATCGTTTTTGGATAACGGAGTATGCATATTTCTCTTCGGAAAGAGCGTAAATGTAGCCTTCGAACCAGTGCTTTGTTAAATTCGCCATTTTGAATAAAAACAAAACTTTCAAGCCACAGACAATAATTTTCACTTTTAAAAACGTAGTTCAAATTGGAGCAAACGATTTTTTATTACCGCTTACCAAAATCGTCTAAAAAATGTGCGAACAGCCTCTGTACACTGTGTAATTTGCTAATCATACATGGTGAAATTTTTTAACTTTACTTGCAATATCCTACCTACATTGGAATTCTTTAAGAACTAGAATATTGAAGAATTGTGTAGCAACTATTCGCTGAGTTCTGCTAAATAACAAGTCCAAGGAAGGGTTAAATTTACCCTTTATTCGAACTCAAAATGATTGAACAAATGTCCTACAGTAAGCTTCCACTTGAGCTTTAACTCAATATAAAACTAATCTAATGCTAACTAAAACAAATCAGCTGAAGCAGCGCATAATTAACTAACACATTTGGTCCTTATTTAAGACCACAAGCGAATACTAGCAGGCACGTAACTATACAGCCGAATAACAGAAAGCTTAAACTAGCAGCAACAACGTGGCCGAAAGGCAGAACACGCTCTCCTACTCCCGTGTAATAAAGTAACCCAGACTTCAAATTAAATACTTGATTTTACCACATTTACATAAATCGAACGTAGGTGAGAAACGAGAAGGTAAAGGGAAGGTTTGTTCCAAAATAAAAATAGCTATTACAGAAATAAAGTAAACCCTACATACTTATTTACTTACTTACATGAAATTTACTTATTTACTTAGATTGTTAAATTTACTTTATTTTTGATATATTTACATCGTGAAAAGCAGGTCTCCAGTTTGTAAAAATTTAGTATGGACGAATTTCAACCTTTTTGAAATTTACATTCTCTTTACTTGTAAACTACAAGTGTTAGTCCAATAAAATCCATTAGATTTGATCTGTGATTTGAACAAGCGTTACTTCACTGCGAGCGGTAGCTCTTTCATTTTTATAAATAACTCACAGGTCTTCACAAAATCATAGCATCCCCTAATTGTTTTGAGCAGTGTAATTAGAACACACGAAAAAAAAAACATATTATTTTATCGTAAATTAATATTACGAGGCGGCTTATTTAATAACTTAATTATTCAAGGCATAGCTTTGCATTTATTTCATTAGATGGTTTGAGAACGAGTGTGTAACAAATACTATTTACTTCAAATGGCAATACTTTCTATTTTCCAAAGCGAGAAATGCGCAATAATCAAGTACAAAATGTTTCCTTCGGAGGATTTAAAAAAAAAATGAAAACTTAAATTTCAGTTATAACTAACTCTGAATCCTATAAGTCTTTTAAAGAACTAGATATAGTAAAATATATAAGGATTCAGAGAATTAAATTGGCAGGACACCTGTGCAGAATGGATGAAAATCGTGTAAGATCTTCTCGGCCAGACCATTCAGCACCCGATAAAGCGGGAGACCTAAGCTTAGGTGGCTTGACTGTTTGGAAACAGACTTAAGAATTTTAAAAATAACCAATTGGATTTCCATTGCCAAGGATAGAAGAGCTTGGAATTCGATCCTGAGGAAGGCAAGGGCCCATCCTGGGTTATCTGGCCATTGAAGAAGAAGAAGAAATTTCAGTTATATAAAATAGATTTCGAACCAAATTCTGCTGATTGTTAGAACAAAACCCGCTGCAGCAGCCGATGTCCTACATGTGTCAACTGAAGAACTCACTGGTCAGCTACGTTGAGTTAAAACTGGAGTGCATCTTTTGTTCCAAAGGTTTGCCTATTTGTATCACATTTGTAAGCAATTTTGTATAAAATATCATTTCTAAAAATTGTCTCATAAGTTTGTAATATGACTTATGCTCTCATCATGCATCTTAGCGTTCAAAACATTCAGTAAGAAACACGCTGAAAGATGCAATCCGAAAATTCCCAGAATTTTCTGCTGTTAAACTATATTTTCTTTTGAGTCCTCCATGAAGACCAAAAGAAACATTATATATCAAAGATTCTCAGATAAAGCCGTTATTTACAGGATGTAATTCTAGCAGGCAAGTTGAGAGAATACCGCATTCTAATATACAACTGTTTACAGAACATTCTTTTTAGAAAAAAATAAAATGAAGTTAAATATTGTTGCCACTCACAACATGCATTAATAGCATATTGTTTGCATTTACGTAAAGCTAACGTGTTTGTACTAAAATGCATAAATACTTAATAAGCAGACGATAACACACATCATACATTACACTGGTATAAACATAATTTTCGTTTTAGCCCAAAGTGGCGATAGCCCAGAAGGGCTATTAGTTTCAAAACGGCACTTTTTGACGCTTTCACTATAAACGGCGAATCGCTTTTTAAAATTTTGCCACCAAATACTATCGCCCTGTATTATATTTAAAGAAATTAAATAATGAGGAGTCTGCATAAATGTATGTATGTTTCTCGCACTGTGAAAAAATGACGGTATCTTAGAGCCATCAAATTTTGAATATCCTCCACCCGAACATGTGAACCTGGAAGCTGGAATTTTGAACTTCCAATGTATTTTATTATCTATTTCATATTTGTAATACTTTAACGAGATCTTGATTATTTCAATGCGAGCGTTACCAACACTGTACTCAATAAAAATGTTTTATCTCCAGCGCGCGAGATTGTCTATCGGAAATTCTAAAGACATGCTGTTCTAAAATATTTTTGATTTTGCTGTTGAATTGAATTTTATGTGGTTTAAGTGCAAAGAACATGATATTTAATAAATAAAGGTAACACATAAAACGTTAAAAAAATGTCCTTTTTAGCGTAATATAAAATCTGAAAGCTTTCGGGTTTTTATGTTACAGTATGTTATATTTTATATATATTATATTGTATAGTATATTATACAGTTATTATATTTTGCCCTTATATATATATATATATATGTGTGTGTGTGTGTGTGTATATATATATAAAATTTGGATTAAATAAAAGTATTAGAAGTTGGAGGAAAAAAGCATAACACAGCCTTTCTCAGTAATACCAACACACAACGTTACGGAGTCGCTTACTATTTTTACATAAGTTACGCCAAACGCATTCTGAGTAAGTTCTAGACATTCACCCGGTAATTAATGAAAAGCAGTAAGATGTTACTGAATCCACAGAAATCGATCATGGAAAGCAGAGGCATACTTCATCAGTAGTGCATAACGTGAACATAATAATAATTGCCATCTCCATCATTTTCATCTTGAGAAAGTAATATATGTGTAACAACAGTCTGAAACGCGAAAGACGGAAAACAAACTAAATGTAGTTCCCAAATTACTCGACAGATGGCGCGCTCAGAAATAACTTTTGTTGTCTTCTCTGAGAGCCCGCTATTGAAATGTAAATAATAAGTGTCAGACTAACCGAGTTCACCTGACCGTTGAGAACTGTTTTATAGCTCTTCCTTCTCTTCTCTTTATTCTTGAAAGAGCAAGAGATGTTTAATTGCTATTCGATAACTCGCCTTTTGATGATGATGATGATATTTAACATGATGTTTATTTGAGAAGTTATTTTTTAGTGCTTCCATTTTTAGATTTATAGCAGACGATAAGATATATGCATTTATGGTGAAATAAAATACAGCATTCTGATTCGCAAATAATTGGAAACTGAGTGAACTGTTTTCTCTTCTTATGATATTGGATATTCTGCATACTGACTTTTGAATTTAAGAAAAGCAACAAGTATCTGTAAAAGGTGAGTAATAATTTACATTGATTTTAATTCCTTAAAAATATTACAAAATTTACGTTGATAATTTGCTTTATTTGACGTCTTTTGATAATCAATCTAACTATAAATTCTAGTCCTAACAAAAATGTGCAAGTGTACATTTTTGTCATTGTTTGTATAATATTTGAATGGATTACTTCTGTTTATAATCCAGTATGATATCTGTAATGTTTTACATTTGTGTATAAAAGTCATCTTCGGCATAATTTCTTGTTAATACCAGCAACGTTGTATAAGTTTTGCACAAAGAATAAAGCATATGTATCCAAGATCACTATTCTAACTAAACGCTTCGTTTGGTAACTGAGAAACTCTGCTTCTAGATAATAATTAAATTTGGTACTTTTATTCATATATTGCTCTGGAAGTAATCATTTTCAAGAAATCATTCTTCTATTCGACCATTTGCAATAAAAGGATCTCTTACTGTGCTAAAGAAAGATTAAATTTGAAAACCGGGAAAATTTAATATATTTTATTGCTAGTTTTGAAAAATTTTAAACTTGAATTCATCCATTTTTAAAAATCAGTTTAATGGATTTTCCTTTCAGGTATTAAGCCGAAAGTACACTCTTCATAACAATAGAAAGAATACTTTAGTTTCAATAATTTAGTTTTAAGATTTTGCATTGTTCATAATAAAAGGAAAAACTATGAACATTAACTATAAAAAAGAAAGGAAAAAAAATCTGAAAGGTTTCAAGTTTTAAATTACGTCCAAAGGGGCGTTTTTTTAACGTTTTGTGTGTTACCCTTATTTATTAAATATCGTGTTCTTCGCACTTAAACCATAAAATTCAATTCAACAGTAATATCACAAAATAATTTAAGAAGAGCATAGCTTTAGAATTTCCGATACACAGCCTCGCGCGCTGCAAATAAAAAT
>KK120149.1:77794-103104 GCA_000611955.2 Stegodyphus mimosarum | reverse complement strand
CCCACCCAATTCGAGATCTTTATATAACGCTACTTTAAACTTATATTCCACATTAGAGGTTGCCTGTTCGCGTAGAGCAAAGCCATCGTATTTTTTATATTTTACATATATATGTGTGTGTGTATACATATACGTTTGGTAATGGTGATTGCAATAAAAAAGGGAGGTGAGCAACTAGATGTAATAGTAGTCCCATATGCAAAATTTCAACGTCCTACGGATAATCGGTTTTGAGTTATTCAAAATACATACATACGTACTTCTGTACGTAAATACGGACGTCACCAAAAGAATCCTTCTGAATTCATTTTACAGTCCGTTTTGAAAAAAAGAAGTCCTTTTTCTGTCCGTACGCACAAATAAAAAAAAAAAAAAAAAAAAAAAAAAAAAAAAAATTTTCCACATGGATTCGGGAAGGGTCAAAATGGATATTTCCGTTGTAGTATGATACACGAAATTTTCTCAATTACAGTATTTTTTTTACTTTGTAAATGAAGCAAAAAATATTCTTAGCACCATATAGAACATACATCATTTTTCTATCTTTTCTAGTTATAGGTTGCAACCTCCAAAGAAAATAAAACCGTGTAGATCAATAAGGCTGTTTAGCAATATGCAAAACAATTAAACATTTTACCTTTTGTATTTAATTTAAATTATACATTTAATTTGATTACATAGCAACAGAACAAGCGAAATATCCAGAGTATTTTCTAGTGGTTTCTATTTCATCAAAATTTATGTTACAGAATTCGAAATCTTCAGAATTCCGGTTTTAATTTTACGTGTCATATTTATGTACAAGTAAACATTTCTCAACATCAGAAAAATGTTTCTTCTCCTTCTTACTAGATATACAAGTTTCAAATTGCAAGATAGTAGTTATGCCTCATTTTAGGTATTATATCAAAATCTAAAGCCGCAGAATGAAGGATTTGATTGTATTACTGAATCTAGTTAATTCAAATTTTCCATTATTATTATGCATGAAAAATCGATGGACCTCAAAATAGGAATTTTGTCTTTTTGTGTTTTGACTGCAGTTATTTCGAAAATGCATCGATGTATGAACTATTTTACTTCGTCTATTTGAACAAAACTGGGAGGAAAAAGAATATATAATATTTTTGACAGAAGTAATCGTACACTAATCCGAAATGTTAAACTTTCTTATTATGTGTGTAATATTCAGAATTTTACACACATATTGATTAAAAAAATAAATTCAATGTAAACAATATAACACATTTTACAGTACAAAATAATACTCACAAAGATGATCGGACATTTACTGTTCCATCAAAAAACTCATTTTTAAAGGATTTAAAAATATTTTTGCTAAAGAGATTTAAGTAATTTTCTTTGATATAATTTTATTCAATCTTGTGTTCCTAATTTCAACTCCGGGTTTGAAGAAATGTTTTTTTTTTTTTTTAATATTATGTCTCATACCTTGCCAAATATGTTCCATAGAAATTACTTTAAACGTTGAGAAGACGTTTTGATATTTCGGGACAATTAAACAGCAACCAGCATGCCACAATGATAAACGATGCGATTACAGTCATTATTTTTTAAGAATTACTAAGAATTTGGAGCTATTTTATCAATTAAGCTTTCAGACGAGTGACTTCAAAATATCAAAATCTTTATGCTAATCTATAACACAATTATTTACATTACGTTTTCAGATGTCAACCATAGTGTTATGATAGCGTTTCGTTTAGTATATTAAAACTAAATTCTGTTTTTGAATAGTTTTACAATCTTTTCCTTACGATACATTAATCCTTCTAACTAAAGAATGGTACATTGCGATAGGGGAAAAAAAAAGAAAGTGAAAATAAAGTTTAACAGTAATAAAATAATAATTATTATTATTATTATTATTACTTCCTTGTGTGAAGTAAAAAAGAAGTATAGTAATCAGGAAAAATTTCGAGTATCATATTTCAAAGAAAATATCCATTTTGACCGCTATCGAATCCAATTTAACGAAGGTTTTGCGTGACATCTGTACATAAGGACGGAATAAAGGATTCTTTTCCCCCCAAAAAAATTATAAACTGATTTAAAATGGATTCTGAAGAGATTTTTTCGTGCCGTTTGTGCGTACGTACCTACGTGTGTATGTACGTATCTAGCATAATTCAAAAATGAGTAGCCTCAGAACGTCGAAATTTTGTATATAGGACTGTTATAACATGTAGATGTACACCTCCTGCTTTGGTTGCAATCGGCCGCACCAAAAGTACATAAATATACTATATATATATATATATATATATATCCACTCTGTTACTCGGTTCAGTGAGCTCAGTATATTTATTCTTATATGTTTGTAAATCGTGCCTTTTTCCTTTAAAAATGATTAAATTATGTCGTTCTTATCTTCCGGTTAAGGTTTTTGTGCCTTTAGTTAACCTGCATGTTATAGTTATAGAATTATCAAGAATTTAAAAGTTGTTTAAGTGCGGCTAAGCCTAATTTTTTTGGCCACAGAAGCCATGTTTGTTTACATTTGAAACTTAGGAGAATAGTGGATTTGTTGCCAATCTAGAGAAACTAAGCTTCGTAAAAACAAAGATAAAGCTTTGTTTTATTACTGCGATTTAAATCATGCTTAATCCATTCTGGAACTTATTCGAAGAAATAAGTGTTGAAGATTTACTTAGTAATTTTTAATATAGATATTTTTAGTTTTTATGTATTTTTGCCTTGTCGCGAAGTGAGAAATGAATTAATTCAATGAGAAATACTGAATCGTTTGTGATAAGCTGTTTTTTTTTTGGTTGTTGTTTTTGTTTGCTTAATTTCTTTTACGCATCGTTTTCGATTTATTATAGTCTTTGAATAGAGCATGTGCAACGATTAGATAATTCTCCAGGTGATATACATAATTTTTGTGCATTCCGATGAGTTATAAAATGAATGAGATGTAACGCTGTTAAGTGAAGCTAGCACCAGAGTGTCGCTATGGTAAACAAATATAGTGAATTTCAAAAAGGGCATTTATTCTATCGAGGAAGTAGATTTAATTCAATCCAATAAGTTTAAATGAAATGCAAAATGCGTATAATTTAATATTCCGTACAAGCAAGTCATGTGGTGTGCACATCACATTTTTTAAAAAATCAGAAAAAAGGAAAGGAAGGAGAAATTTTCGTAGGATAAAAAAAAAAAAATTATGTTAGAAAATAAAGCGGTGACAAGTCTTCGGTTTCCAAATGTCCTCGCAAAAAACGTCGTAGTAAAACCTAAAGCAACATCGAGTCAGAAAAACGAGACATGTAACAGAGAAATCGAAAGATAATGATAAGCTATTTAGCTGCACATCAAACAGAATCTACAAGTCACAGCGAAACCGTGACGTATACTTTTTCTACCAATTAAAATCCTTAATATAATAAAAATGAGCTTGGTTTTATGTTTCGTAAAATTTTGAATTGTTTATATGCAAAAAAGTGTCTATTTCGCCAAGTTTCTCTCACTGGATATTTTGCAGCTGCTTTATTTTTCATTCAGTTTTATGATGTGCCATTTATTAGGTTATGAATTCTTCAGATTCTTAGAAATTCTCTTCTTCAGAAATTTGTTTACCACACCGATGCTCTGGCGCAAGCTTCACTTAGCAACGTTACATCTCATTCATTTTATAACTCATCAGAATGCACAAAAATTATGTATATCAGTTGGAGAATTACTTAATCGTTTCCACGTGTTCTATTCAAATACTGTAATAAATCTAAAACGATGTGCAAAAGAAATTAAACAAACAAACAAACAAAGAAACAGTTTTTCCCAGATGATAGCGACCAAATTATTTATTTGCAGACCAAATTATTATTATTATTTATTAAATATTTGAGACCAAAATAGGAGGTGCACATCTTCATGTTACAGCAGTCCTATATAAAAAATTTCAATGTTCTGAGGTTACTCGTTTTGCAGTTATGGAAAATACATACATACATTCGTATGTACATACGTACTGTTGTGTTATACGGGTTCGTGGATTTGAGAGTATCCGATGAAAACACGACGCAGAACAATAAAAAGCACAGTTTATTTACAAGAATCACTATTTACAGCACAGTTCCAAAATTACTTTTAAAAGCGTCGAAAATCTACAATAAATACGCTGAAACAATCAGCCACACAGCTTCAGGCTGTAACTGTAAAGGTAGCTTCACGGCAACACTAAACTTATAATAAACACCGTGGAACAATCAAGAATACACTGTCAAGCTGTAAGGTTTTAGTTAAACTAACCAAGTTTATTTTAATTTAAATCTTTTCTATCTCCTCTCTGCTTCAACTTCCTGTCAGAAGAAGCGCGCGTTTTTAGCTTATGCTAATTTTTGAAGTTCAGCCAAGCACTATATAAGCCAGAGGTAGAAACCTCTCGGTGTGTGAGAGCTTTGCCTCAGATTACGGTCACGCTGCTCAACGTTCGCCTGACCAGCTAGCAGTTTAAATTTATAAGCCATAGTGCTTACTACGTGATTGCATTGTAAAATAAATTAAAGTGCGGTAGTATTTAGTATACCTTGCTACGCACCCTTTTAGATAGAGGCCAACTTCCGCGAATTGCTCTGCGAAGCAAAGTTTAATTTAAGTTCTATTTTAATTTATTTAAATTTATTTGATTGTTAAGTTGACCAAAGTGCGGTCTTTTACGTTCTGTATCTCTTCCGAGCTGGGAAGTTTTGTATTTAATAGTGATTGAATAAAAGAGGATTTCAAATCCCTTCACGTGCAGTTATTCTCCAGCCCAGCAGTTACACCAGAACATAGCGTACCTTCCGCTCCCTGTTCCAGTTCAGGACTGAATAATAGTGAATTAATAAAAGAGGATTTCAAATCCCTTCACGTGCAGTTATTCTCCAGCCCAGCAGTTACACCAGAACATAGCGTACCTTCCGCTCCCTGTTCCAGTTCAGGACTTAGAACGTAAGGATAAGAACCCTTTACAGAATTTACCATGTTCTCAAAGAATACACACAGAATGCTAAGTCCTGATAAAGCTATACTGTAAAGGTAGCTTCACGGTAAAGCACTATCTCGATCGCTTTCCGTTCACAAAACTCTCGCGTAGCTGAGCACTCACAGTAAGCAGCTATTCTAACAATGCCGGCTCTTAGAAACGCAGGGGTTTATATAGCTTTTCCTTAGGTTCCACAGGTTTCGAGAAATATCTCGACAGGAAGCTATTCTAGAAGCTTCCCGATCGGACCATGGGATATCGCCGATTTGGTCGCCAAATGGGCGATAAAGTCGCCAATCTGGCAACCCTACCATACACTATTTTATGGCAACCCTAGTGCTATGCCGGAAAGCTTACATACAGGCGCCACCGCCGAATTTTTCGCAACAGTACGTTACGTATGCACAGACGACGGCACGAAAAAATCTCTTCAGAATCTATTTTAAATCAGTAATTTTTTGGGGGGAAAAGAGCCCTCTATTCTGTTCTTACGTAGGAATGTCCCTCAAAAACATTGTTAAATTACATTCGATAGCGATCAAAATATATATTTTCATTGAAATATTATACCCGAAATTTTTCGCGATTGCAATACTTCCTTTGTACTTCGTACAAGGAAGTAAAAATCTAAAAAAACTTCTGTAATTTTTAGAAAATTTGCCTAAAAAAATATATATATATATATATATATATTAAGCAATCGTTTTTGGAAAATTCAAGCAGGTGTTTTTTAGATATTGCTTACAACTGTGACATAAATAAATTTCTTAAATCTGTATAGATATTGCAGCCGATTTTGTTTGCAGCTTCAGTAATGTCGCAAGGTTTTCATGACGTTATTTTCTCGCTTAAGACTCAAGGTATTAAGTTTTAAGGCTCTTTATTTTGTTTTTTAGAAGCATAATTTACATAGAAAGACGGTTACGTGAATCTGTACTTCAAAGAAATCCATGCTTTGTAATTTTAGTTTAATGCATTTAAAAATTTTAACATTATATTCAGAACTTGAAATTGTCAGATAGATCACTTTTATAAGACATTTACTGTATCATTCATATACGCATGGATTTTTAAGGCTGCAATAAGAATCTTTCTGTTCTATTCATATTGCTCATAGATAATAGCCACTTTTTCTTAAAACGTCGTGCACGAAGACATTGCTGTCTTTAGATAGACAATTTTCGTGGTATTCCAAATCATCCGATCTAGTTTGTTTCATTCAGTAGCAATATTAAATTAAACGCAGTCGAACTAAGCATAGTACTGAAAAAGATCAGGAAGTTAATTTAAAATTTTATCAGGAAGTTAATTTAAAATTTTAAACACTGACAACTGTGTAACTAATGACATGCAACAAAAGGATAAGAATCAATTTGGCCCATCGAATATGTTGAAGGTCAGAGGTTATCTACACTGCGGAAAAAAGGGGGGCAGTTCTATATCTCCCGTTCTACTGGGCCGATTGACGAAATTCAGATTGCTTTTTTCAAGTTTCGAAAGCACGACTTAGGATATATATTGGATTTATATATAGCATTGTCCTAACATAGGTATTCTGACATAAAATCGGACTTTTTCTGAAATAACATGCAATTTTTTTCTATATTTTGATTCTACGACTCAAATTATGCCTAAATATTAAATTTCGTAATATTTGTTGCGAAATTTACGGAAAAATTCAAAAATTTATATTGGAACATTTGTTTCAGTTTGCGCCAAGAATAATTCACTTGGCGAAATCCTTAACTTATAGCGACATATTTTCCTTTGTGCTCGAACGGGGGAAAAAATGTCATCATTCATACTCTCAAATAATTTTAACAGAGTGCGTAAACCACATTTTCGTTATTATCGTTTAAAATAAATACGCCAAATTTCAAAACTCGCCAAATGTAAATTCACGTATATCTTAGGAAATTTTGAAGGAAAAAAAAAACTCTGATTTTTTGCAAGTATGCTTAAAAAAACATCTACTTTAAGATAATGGCAAAAATTTTATAGGTTATAATTCAAAATGTTTTTCGAAAATTTTATAAAAATTATTTTAAAATACGAATTTTAGAAGTAAATTATAAACATGGGCGAATTTTATTTGGAATGAATCTAAATTTCGAATTGCGAAAGGAAAAATCAAATAAGTTTAATAAAAAAGGAGATATTAATAAATACATACCGAACTCAATTAACATTGAGAAGCTAAAATTTTGAGAGCTAATTTTTTAAAAACTGCTCCTGCGATTTTCCTAAAACTTGGCACTTTGGTATAATTTGAGTCGTAGAATCGAAGTATTGAAAAAACGGGGCATGTTATTTTAGAAAAAGTCCGTTTTTTTGACAAAATACCTATATTAGAACAATGCTTTATGAAAATCTAATACATATCCTACGTCGCGCTTTCGAGACATGAAAAACGCAAGTTCAATTTCGTCAATCGACCCGCCCAGTAGAACGGGAGATGTAGAACTGTCCTTTTTTTTTTTTTTCCTGACTTCTATAACTGAACTGAAACAGTCTACATCAGGTCAGTGCCGCAGCTAGGCTTTCCAGTGCCCGGGGACAACTGAAGATTTTGCACCCCTTTCTATGTGGCAAGAACGGAAAATATTTCATTAAAAATTTCGTAGCATCAGTTTGGCTCCCGTTGGATACTGCGCACGCGGACAGATGTCCTCCATTGCCCCACCCGAGCTACGCCACTGCATCAGGTGTTCTCAGCCCTTTTTGCTCGATGTATCCCTTTCTTTCTTTCTTTTCGCCATCGACGGAACAGCTGGCCCACTGGGTTAGGTGCTTTTCAGCCTGTTGGATCCCGTCGATGGAATTTAATGTATATATATATAAAGAGCTTAGTAGTGTGTCCTCCTGCAATTGACCACGCTAAACGAGGAGCATTGAAATAAGGACCAGAACATGGAAAAAAGGTGCATGATGGGGACTGCTGAGACTAAGGGGAACACTTATTATGGTGCATGTTAGGCAGACATTTATACAGTTACGTTACATGTTGGGCATACACTATTATGGTACATGTTAGGCATACAGTTATATTAATGATAGCTATATAATCAGGTACAGATGCAAAGATGAACAAATACATTGTACATGTTAGACATACACTATTATGGTACTTGGTAGGCATGCAGTTATGTTAAGGAATGCTATATAAGCAGGTACAGATGTAAAGATGAACAAATACATTACAGATTGTGGGATCCGTTAAAAGAGTGCTGGATTAATCATAAAATTAAACATAATTGGGAATAAAACAAGGAAAATAATAATAATAATAATAAGTAAGACATTAAGTAAATTAATATATGTACAGAGCGGGCTGCTGACGGCACAGTGTCCAAGAAAAGAAGTCACTCCAGGCTGTCAGCAATGCTTTTAGCAACGGTAGTGCAGTCTCTAATGCGGCTGAGCGCATATTTGTTCTTAATTGTGTTCTTAAACCAAGCCGGCATATTGATTGCAGCTGGTCTTTTTAAATGTGAATTCGCTGTGTGAGGGCAATCAAACACATAGTGATCTGGATCACCAGTACTCCCACAAATACATTGGTCACTGTCTCTTAGGCGAAATCTGTGAAGATACGACATATATGGGCCATGCCCTGTCAGATACTGTGTAAGGTGCGAGGAGCAGCTATTTAAATTCTGGTTAACTTCTGATTGGAAATCATACAGTCTTCTGCCTGTGGTGCTTGTGTCCCAGTAGTTTTGCCACTGCTTCATTAGTTCACATTTGAGTGTAGTTTTCAGATATGAGTGCGGAAGGGGCACAACAATGCTACTCACATGGGGTTCATTGGCCGCGCCTTTCGCAATCAAATCCGCTGCTTCATTTCCTTTAATCCCCGTATGGGCTGGAACCCATTGAACCTTAGGCCTCAGACTTGCAGGACTCGAAATTAATAGTTTTTGTATGTCTCTGACAATGGGATGCCTACTTCGACGGCCCTGGATGGCCTGTAAGCTTGACATTGAGTCTGTGTAAATTACTTTATACCCGCCATTATTAGCAATAAAGTCCAGAGCTGCCTTTAGGGCTGTAAGTTCTGCCTGAAACACTGAGTTGCTGGGGTGAAGCTTCTTAGCCCAGGAATGAATTATGTAGTCACCCTCCATTGCACACCAGGCACTGCCAGTCCCGAGTTCTCCTTTGGAGCCATCGGTATATAGGGCTAAGGATTGTAATGCACTTGGAGGATTACAATTTGCTTCTATATCGAAGTCTGCAGGGTGGTAAGGAGAGTGGGCAATGTGATTCTCGTAGTCCGAGGATACATAAGTCTTACTCCAAATAGTAATGTCTTGTTTTAGTCTGATCACTCTCACCGCAGCACTCTCGCTCTAGCCCAGCCAATACATTTAATGCAGTGGTAGGAGAGGTACGGAATCCTCTGCAGATGCCCAGAAGAAATGGTCTTTGCGCGGAGTCCAATGCATGTTGCATTTTAATCTTGACATTGACGCCCCATATGGAAACGCCTTGAAGAGCTATGCGCTAAGCGACTGTGGCATACCATATTTTGAGCATCTGTGAGGAGACACCCCAGCTAGTAGCAACTGTTCTCCGCATTGTATTAGACAGTTTATGCAGCCTTTCTTTAAGATCCTTGATGTGAGGGAGCCAGGAGAATCTGTCGTCTATAATCACACCCAAGTAGCGAAAATGTCTCACGAATTGTATGTTTCTGTCATGAAGGTTTACACACGGGGTACCCTCGTGCCTTTTTTCCGGGCTAATCACCCTTTCACCACTAGGCTTTTATTCCCCTCTCCCATTCCAAGACTTGAAAAATGTACAAATATTTATTTAAATTTATTAGCCCAAAGGTGCAGTTTACCCAGAATGGCTATTAATTTGTTTTTGACGTTTTGCATTAGTTCATTATAAACAGCTTTGCACTTTTCAAATTCTTGCCGAACCCTGCATTATATTAAAAAAAAATTAAATAATGAAGAATTTGCATGAATCTATGTATATTTCTCGCACCGTGAAAAAAACAGACCTAGAGACATAAAATTTTGATTAAAATAGTCATCCGCTCGAATATGGGCATCTGGTCCAAATCTGGAATTTGAAATTTGTTTTATTATCAGTGTAAAACTAGCGAATTTTTGATTAAGAAACTCAATTATTTCAAAGCGAGGAATGGCAACATCGTACGGGAAGGAGGGGAAAATTATCTCCATCTCGCGAGATTGTCTATTGGAAGTTATAAATATATGCTCTTTTTAAATTATTTTTTGATATTGCTGTTGAATTGATTTTAAGTGCGAAGAACATGCTATTTAGTAAATAAAGGTAACACACAAAACGTTAAAAAAGCGCCCCTTTGGACGTAATATAAAATCTGAAAGATTTCGTTTTTTTAATTATTTTTTAATATGCTTTATGAGTTAAACAAGAAAAGATATCGAAAATTGTTAATAAATACCAAAACTTGAAGAAAAAATATTTTTTATATTCATAAAATAAAATTGAATACTGAACGGGTAAGTAAAAGGCTGACCGCATTCCTCTCTCTGAAACTATGAAATTCCTCGTGGTTGAGAAACCCTGGTTTACATATTTTTCGCGAGCCACTATTCTTGTTAAAAATGTCAACTGAAGCTTGTTCATCAGCCAATCTCGAAAATATCAGTTTATAATAATAATAATAATAATAATAACAATAACTTCTGGACCTGGCTTAGAACATCAGACTTCAAGACTGGAGCAATTCAAGCGAGCCTGATCGAAATAAATATTATAGTAAAAGGGTTTAACCAAGACAATATAAAAATTTCCCATAATTGTTTTCGAAAAATGCATAAGATGAAATTAAGTTTAAACTACAATAACTGAGATATAGATTCGAAAGAATTAACAATTTATGCTTGAAAAATTAATCAAAGAAATTTATTTAATTATTATTTAAGTGTTCATTAACGAAAGCTTTGGTCCGAAATTATTTCACAAGAGTGAAATCCAAATCGAACTGTGAGGGCAGGTGTGGCCCTTTTATGAGTGGGCGGGATTCCTTTTGTATTGTAATCACTCATCATAGATGTATAAAAGCAGGTGTAATTTTCTTTTGCGAAAAGTATTGATAAATGTCAACGGATTCGGCCTTGGTTCTTTGATGTATTCTCACGTTTCAGACTTCAAGGATATGAGAAAACAAATTTTTCAACCCATTGCCATTTTTCTGTGCTGTTCTTGCAAACATGATTGCAATTTTTTTTCGCTACCTTTAGCAACACGCCATAATAATACATGTACCATTTTTTCTGGGTTTCTTAGCAAATGCAATAACTATTGCTCGCATCGCCCTAGAAGCTTTGGATTGGTCACAAAATACCTGGAATTCAATCAGCGATATTCTGCCTCTATTATCTGCGATCGAAATTAAATGAAAAATTGCATACGATATTAGTATTTGTTTTAAAACGTTATATCCAATACAAAAGATGAATTAGATGAAAAAGATGAAATGATAGCATTGCTGATAACCCTGTAAAGTATCATTTAAGTTTCTAACTCGTTACTTTATGTTAATATACTTTTCTGCCAGTCTCATTTCTAATTTCCCTGACGGAATGTGAATTTCTAGAGCGCGGCGATACTCAAATGAGATAGAAAGCAGAAAGTATTTAAAGGAAGATTTGAGAGGGCAAAACCAGAGCGTGTTCTGTCTGCTTGAAGGCCACATTGCTAAACGTGATTCCATTAGTATTCTGTGGCTAATCTGTTGAGTTATTCTTTCCATCAGGCTTGTTTACGCAGACCAGTCAAGAGCCAGCTTGCACGTCAGTTATTCTGTGAAGTCGTGAGCCTATGTTTAAATTTCATTAGTTTTAGTTTATCCACTATCTTTAATTTAAGCTAGATTTATTGGCTTTTGTAAGCACGAGCTGGTGTAGACTGTTAGATTTTATATGGACTAATAACGAGGTCCTTTACAATCTTTCTCTGTCTCTGTGGTACGTCACAAGACATAGTGATAATTCGTTACTTATCGTTTAGAGTTCTGATCTAATTTTACGCTACATAAGAAGGCCAGACTCTAAAACCTTTTTGGTTTAGCATTGAAAAATAGAAAGCAGCTTGTAGAGTCATTAGGATTTATTTGGAAGCATGAGATGTGAAATATGTGCAATGCTCTCTCCCGGACTCGAACCACGGACCTCTCGGCTACGCGTCGAGCGTGCTGACCACTGCACCACGAAGGCATGTTAGGAAGGCGGGAAAAATTCCTTATATACTCCCCCTTTTAAAGGGCGACTGGGGATTAGGGGACCCAATCGTCAAATTCTGGTGGTGGTGGATCATTTTTAGTTCGGATGCCACTGCAAAAGAGATTAGGTATTCTTTGAAAGCAGGAGATGGGAAAAATGAGCAATGCCGTCGCCGGGACTCGAACCACGGACCTCTAAGTATACGCGCCGAGCGTGCTGACCACTACACTACGAAGGCATGCTAGAAAGGCGGAAGAAATATCTTATAAGCTATGGAAAACAAATATTATTTCACTCACTACCATTACAAACTAAATTTTTAATAAAAAGTGTGTTTCTAAAAGGGTTATTTAGAGCAGTGCTCCGCAACCTTTTCTCACCTGTGACGCACAAAAAATCTTTCTGGAATTTCGTGGCACACCAAAAGCTAATGTATATATGTATTGATTTATACACAAAATTTACAATATATTTTTGTTTTTAATTTGAAAAATATACAATTATAAAACCATAATATATTTATTTATATGCAATCATAAACAAAAATTCTTCAATTTGATTGGTTTATTTCAAATTAAAAAAAAAACAGTTTTAGAGCTATTATTTTTAATTAAAATGGTCTGAAACCAATATATTTCGTTTAAATTTATGTTTTAAAAAAAGTTATATATTTTTGAGTTCCGAGTTATCAAGGAAGTGCCGAAAAAATTCAAATGCTGACACACTTACAATCACACACACAACCACACAACAGTGAAATATATAAAAACATTTAAAAATAGACATTATTAAGGAAAAAAATTGTCATTGTGTATTAAATACATGATAAAAAATTGCAAAATGTCAAATACATGTATTTGATTGCGGCACACCTATATCCTACTCATGGCACACCAGTGTGCCGCGGCACACCGGTTGCAAAGCACTGATTTAGAGAATCGTTGTGCAGCTATTCCTGTGCCATTGAGACTAGAAAGCTCATCGCAAATTCTGCAGTGTTATATAATTTTGTAATTAACTATTTTCCTGTCTCAGTAACAGAAACAGACATTTTGCATCCTGTACTGAATTAACAGAAGGTTTTGAGAATGCCCAGTGGGAGCACCTAAGGCTTAGTGAGGTGGAAAATATATAAAAAAGAGGGGTGTTAATTTAATTGTACAGTTTACTGAGTGCTTATGTTTGCATGAAAGAGTGCCAGAGACACCTGTCGCGGAGAAGAAATATGCTTTCACGCTGCTCTGCTTACACCCTAGACTACTGTAACATTATTAAATTTGTTTCATCGAGTAGAACCATGGAGGATCCTATAAGAGCATACAAGATCCTAAAACTACCTGTAAGAACTTAGAAGATGTGTGCAAATAAAAGAAAATTAATAATTATCGAGGTATCGAGTCTTGATGGAAGACTTTTCTTGACATCCTCTATATTTTGCTAAGAGAAAGAATTTAATAATACCGTACAGAGGACTATGCTGTTAAAAGAAATGAAACTTATAGAACAAAAATAGAAAAAAATATTTAGGATAGTGTATTTCTCCCACCTTCTTTGCATGCCTCCGTGGTGTAGTGCTCAGCACGCTCGTCGCGTATTCGAGAGGTACGTAGTTTGAATCCTGACGAAGGTATTGTGCATTGTTTACCTCTCCCGCTTCAAAAAATACCTAATGGCTCTACAAGTTTACTAATAGCCTTCTTCTAGTTTTAAATTGATTTTCTGTAAAGCTTTGGGGAAAAAATGAGCAAAGTTAGGTATGTCTGATATGAATCTATGATTATTTGCAAATGAAATGTTTTCAAACTCAAATAACAAATAAATAAATAAAGCAAAGGATTACTGATTATTCTACACCTACTAGGTATATAATACACGGCATTAAAACATCTCTTACTAAAGTCAACAATGTAAATGCTCATAAAATTATTGCTTGAATAAATTATAAATTATATCAATAGGATACAATATTAAAAGTAAACTAAAGATATAAAAAATTAAGAATAACATCTATTGCTTTAAAACTGCTCAGTTGATTAACGATTACAAGTACGGTTTTAATTAAGATGTTTTCGCTACATCGAATGGCCATACTTTGATATCAGGTTATTTGCCAGGCTGTGTGAAAGTTGATTAAAGTTTTTACGTTTGTTAGGATGGCAACATTAACCGACAAGTCATCTCCACTTCCTTTCGCTGACAAATCGAGCCTGACGAGCACGAGAATTCAAAAGGGGATGATTAAAAAGAATGAATTGCATAGTTGTAGCAAAGAATATGACGACAAATGCACATTTCTGGAAATATACTATTGTTCTTTTCATGATAATAGTAGGAAAGCAGTTAACTAATCTGGTTCCAAAAATTTCCGGTAATATCCATGATCTAAATTTTTTGCTTCAGTGAATATAGTTTAAAGGTAACTTTATCTCTGAAACATTCTATCATCTGCATTTTAGCTGATTTTTAACGTTTACATTTTGAGGATCGCTAGTTTCAGAGGTTTCTTCCATACGCTTGCTTATCTTAACCTCAGTGTTATCTGATAAAAATCTACATGTCTCTAGCATCATCCATTTGATCTGAATGTTTCTGCACTTTTTTGCCTCCATACATTCTAATTTATGACTTTTTATCCTCTTTGAGCGTCAGTCCGTTTAATTCCAGGATCTAATCTCGGCGCCTTGTGTGTTGTTTCTGCACTGGAATAATGACGCGGTTGCTCATGTTCTTTCAGTTTAGCTTCTAGTGTTCTTGTTATTAGATTAATGCATACTGATCCATATTTATGTGATATCTCTCTGAGAAAATTACACTTTGTTCTTGTTTATTATAAATTTTTCTTTGGCAAGTGATTTTATTATGCAAAACGATCTATCCTATGCAATAATCTCCCACTGGTGGGCAAAACTTACTTACTGCCCAGGTTTCTATGTACAGAGTAAAGGTTTATGAATAAGAAATATTTAGCGTATCTTATGTTAATTAACCAGCTATTACGATTTTCGTCTTTACTATAACTTATCCTTTCTGTGTTTCTTCTTCATCAGAATACAAATTAGCTTTGGGTGCATCTCGGATGAGGGTTTTGAACCTTAGTCGACAGAGCTTTTGGAAATCGCGTTTGCTGTTAATAATTTTTCACCTGCTAGGTTAAAAATTGATATTCCGGCTTTAGTTTTCACGTTAGCCAATGCTTTAAATTGCGCTCCGGTAAGTACTTTGAGACAGCTTCTTATTTTATCTTATGTGTAGTCTTAGACTGCGTTCCAACGTTTGAATATAATTATCTGTTATTGTGAAGTTCAATAGCCACAAGCGGTGGTTTCGTTTGTAAGCACAAGTTATCCCTTGATGTTCAATTTAAATTTAAAATAAAAAGGTTATTTTAAAAATCTGTTTCATTACATTGTGAGTATCTTAGAGATAACTCCCGATCTGTTTAATAGAGTTTGTAGGACTTTATTTCTAACTTCACATGGCAATACTAACCTTGCAAATACAAAGGCTTTTATTATTTTCTTGTATGAGGTAAAGGAAATATTGTAATCTCCAAAAATTTCGGGTCTCATATTTTAACAGAAATATCCATTTTGTCCTGCTCTCGAATCCATTTGGTTGATTTTTATTTTTGCCAGACGTCTGTATGTACGGAAACAAAAAAGGCACCTTTTTACTTCCTCGTACGAAATAAAAAGGAAGTACTGTAATCCCGAAACATTTCGGGTATCATATTTCAACGAAAATATCTATTTTGACCGCTATCGAATGCAATTTAACGACGTTTTTGAGTGACATCTGTACGTAAGAACAGAATAAGCCTCCTTTTTCCCCCAAAAAAATTTTAATCTTTTTTTAAATGGATTCTGAAGAGATTTTTTCGTGGTGTCTGTGTGTATGTACGTGTGTGTGTATCTCGTACAACTTAAAAACTAGTAGCCTCAGAACTTGAAATTTTGTATGTAGGACTGCTAAAACATGTAGATGTGCACCTCCTATTTTGACTGCAATCGGGGGCACCAAACGTATATGAATAGATGTATCTATATATCCACTCGACTCAGTAAGCCCAGTATTTTTATTCTTATGTGTTGGTAAATTGTGCATTTTTTGCTTTAAAAATAATTGAATTATGTTGTTCTTATCTTACGGTTAAGGTGTCAGGACTGAGTGTTCTGTGCATATGTTTTGCAAACATTGTGAAGTAACTTACTAAACTAAAGTCCTGCTCTGGAACAGGGAGCTGAAAATGAGCTTTGTTCTGATGTAGATACTGTGCTGGAGAATAATTGCACGTGAAAGGGATTTAAAATCCTCTTTTATTAAATCAATATTATTTACACACTTCCCAACTCGGGAGGGATACAGAAAGTAAAAGACCACACTTGGACCTAACTTAACTATCAGATAAATTTAAACTAAGGTAAATATAAATTTAATTAAATCCTTGCTCACAGAGCTAAATCGCGGAATTGGCCTCTAACTAAATGGTGCGTAGCAAGAAATACTAATACTAGCGCACTTCAATTTATTTCAATATGCAATCATGTAGTAAGCACTATGGCTTATAATTTTAGCTGCTAGCTGGTCAGACGAACGTCGAACAGAATGACCGTGATCTGAGACTAAAAGCTCTCTCTCACTAAGAGGTTTCTACCTCTGGTCTAAATAGTACTTGGCTGTACTTCAAATTAGCATAAGCTGAAAACGCGCGCTTCTTCTGACGGGAAGTTGAAACAGAGAAGAGATAGAAAGATTTAAATTAAAATAAAACTTGGTTAGTTTAACTAAAACCTTACAAAGGTTTTTATGTCTTTAATAAATCTACATGCAAGAGTTGTAAAATTATCAACAATTTAAAACTTACTTAAGTGCGGCTAAGCCTAATCATTT
Organism: Stegodyphus mimosarum; assembly: GCA_000611955.2. Classification (NCBI taxonomy): domain Eukaryota; kingdom Metazoa; phylum Arthropoda; class Arachnida; order Araneae; family Eresidae; genus Stegodyphus; species Stegodyphus mimosarum. The sequence continues at coordinate 86,001 of KK120149.1, read as the reverse complement.
TTCTCATGGCGGCCATATTTGTTTACATTTGAAACTTAGGAGAATAGTGGATTTGTTGCCAATCTAGAGTAATTGAGCTTCGCAACAACAAAGATAACGCCTTTTTTATTATTGCGAATTAAATCATGCTTAAGCCATTCTGGAATTTATTCGAGGAAATAAATGTTTAAGATTTACTTCGTAATTTTTAATATAGATATTTTGAGTTTTTAATGTATTTTTCAATAGTCGACAAGTGAGAACTGAATTAATTGACTGAGAAATACTGAATCGTTTGTGAAAAACTGTTTTTCTTTCCCCCCTTTTTTTTGTTTGTTTAATTTCTTTTATACATCGTTTTAGATTTATATTTGAATAGAACATGTGGAAACGATTAGATAATTCTTCAGATGATATACATAATTTTTATGAATTCTGAATCATCAAATGAATGAGATGTAACGCTGTTAAGTGAACCTAGCGCCAGAGTGCCGCTGTGATAAACAAATATAGTGAATTTTAAAGAGTGCATTCATTCTATTGTGGTTTATGACGAATTGTGGTCGACGAAGTAGATTTAATACAATCCAATATGTTTAAATGAAATGCAAAATGCATATAATTTAATATTCTGTTCAAGGAAGTCATGTGGTGTACACATCAGATTTTTTTCAAAAGGGGTCGTAAAATGGATTTAAAGAGGATTCAAAAGAGATTTTTTTGTCACTACGTATCTAGGTAAGTCCGTACATACATAAATGTACGTATGTATGTATGCATATATTTATCTTGCATAACTCAAAAACAAAAAATTAGCCGTAGAACAATGCAATTTTGCATATGGAGCTGCTATAACATATAGTTGTGCATCTCTCTCAACCGTATATATATATATATACGGTTGAGATATATATATAGATATACCCGTATATATATATGGTATATATATATATACGGCAACCTTAAAATGGACTATTCTAAATTTGGTGTTCTCCCAAATTCGAGATCTTTGCACGTTACACAGCAAGCTAAAATTAGCCAATAGCAGTTTAGCTGTGCTTGTACACATAATTGGTATAAATGCTCTTCGCAAGCAACTACGTCATTCATTCATTCCTTTTACTAGCTTCCGCCATGCCAACATCCACACTGCTTTGCTGCCCAGTCTAAGATGCCTACGTCTTACTTTTAAAACCAGTGTAAATAAAAATTGTCGTATTTAACTATGATTGGATAATTGCGTTGTCTACCAAAAGTGATCTGTGCAAATTATCATGGAAAAAAGTTGTGTTTTGAAATGGCCACGCCTGGAAGTTTTTGGTTTATGCATCCGTCTACCCAACTACGCAGACTTTAAGCTGCAGCCCATCAAAATATCCACCCTCGGCCATGTGTACAGCCCGAAGTTAAAAGTACCGGATTCCTCTTACGCAATTAAATTACTACATATACATACTTCCAACTACAGAAAAGATTTCAATGACGAAAATACTCATGTTTTGGCTTTTTCAAAATTAAGAAAAAAAAAATCTACTTTCGACAAAGAACGAAATCTAACTTTTAATGCAACCTCCCGGTTTCTATATTTATATTTGGGAAAGTTTTATATTCGTTACGAAGAAATAAAATTAGAAAAAGTTTGATTCCCGTACAACAAAAACTGACCGGGATTTTAATTTCAAAATTTGCAGTTTTTGATGTCATTTTTAACTTGACTCGACAGATCAGTTAATGAGGTTAAAATAACTTGAGGAAACAAGTTTAAATGTAGTGCAGCAGAAAATATCATGTCTCATCAGATTTTATTTTGCAATACACTTTGATTTGCATCATATAACTCGCTGTTTATTTCACATACTGAGATCAAACAAATTCAGACAATTTTTGTAATAATTCGCACAATTCAGACCTTTTGTAATAATAGTTTTGACAGATAACTGCTAAAATTGATAACTGTTTTTATTTAATATTTGAAGCCGAATTTGATGTTGTTTCAGTAATATTCGTTGAGTTTTAAATTTCGAAATTTCTTACGTGTCGCCCTGCATAAAGTGAATAATGTTTCACATGTTACCACTTACTGAACTGCTTCTTATAAGAAACTGCTTTCATAAATACGCAATACCTTCATAATGAATGACTGCAATTTTTTCTTTTTAGTCCAAAGGGCGTTAGCCCAGAAGGGCTATTCATTTCGTTTTGGCATTTTGTGGCGTTTCACTATAAACGGAGTTTCACTTTTCAAATTGTTGCCACCAAATATTAGAACCCTGCATTACATTCAAAAAAATTAAATAATGAAGAATTTGCATGAATCTAATGTATTTCTCGCACTGTAAAAAAAACAGACCTAGAGACATCCAATTTTGATTAAAATAGTCCTCCACCCGAATATGGACATCTGGAAGCCCAAATTTGGACTATGGAATTTGTTTTATTATCTCTTTCATATTTTGTAAAACATTAAAGAATTTTCGATTAACAAACTCAACGATTTCGAAGCGAGCAATGGCAACACTGTACGAAAAAAAATTATCTCTAGCGTGTAAGACTATGTATCGGAAATTTTAAAAATATGCTCTTTTAATTTATTATTATTATTATTTATTTCAAATTTCGTAAAACTTTAACGAATTTTTCATTAAATTCAACGATTTCAAAGCGAGCAATGGCAACACTGTGCGAAAAAAAAAATTATTTCCAGCCCGCGAGACTGTGTATTGGAAATTCTAACGATATGCTGTTTTTAAATATTTTGTGATATTGCTGTTGAATTGAATTTTATGTAGTTTAAGTGCGAAGAACATGATATCTAATAAATAAAGGTAACACACAAAGTGTTAAAAAACACCCTTTTAGCCGTAATAAAAAATCTGAAAAAGCTTTCAGGTTTTCTTCCCCCCCCCTTTTTTTTTTTTTCCTTTCCTGAAATTGTAATTCTTAGACTGATTCCGATGCACAGATATGCAAACATCCTTTATTGTAAAGGAAACTTTTTCATCTTTGAAATCTCTATTTATTCGCCTTTTAAAAGGGCGAATTTATGCTAAAGCAGGATAAAGGAAACTTGTGTAATTTTTAGCCACTTTTTGATATAAATCATCAATATAACTCTTCCTGATACTTATTCTGCGTCGTTTAAATCAGATAGTTGCTATTTAACCACAAAAGAATTGCAACAAAGAACAATCGAACTCAACATTAAGGGGGGGGGGGGAATTTTTATTCCGATTCAAATAAAACTTTTCATCGATGCGAACTTAAATCTTGAGAACCAGTACTGTTATTTTCTTTTGTCTACCAACTTAGCCTGTAACTGTCTCACAATTATGCAGTTGATTTTTGCAGCGGAACGTGACCGCGCATTTGAAATTAGAAATCGTGAACGTAGGATCGGAACTGGATAACAAGCAAAATAAAAAATGTAGCAAGTAGCATGAGAGAGATAAAAAAGTCAAGAGGGAAGAGTCATCTGAATATCCGATTGCTCCATCTTCCCCTCCCCCTGCAGGCTTTTACTTAGCGTAGAGGATTTATTAAGGGATGATTGTTTGCCGGGAAGTGGCCGTGAGGATGGACTTCCGGGGTTGAAGATAGGGGTGAAATGTTCTTTAAATTTTGATTTATTCTTAATTCGGGGGATTATTGGATTCTATTTGCCCGCATGTAAAGATATACGGCAGTGATTCTCAACCTTTTTCTGTCCCGGCACATGTTTTTAACAATTTCAAAGTTTTGCGGCACACAAAGAAAATGATAAGTTTAAAAGTTGTTTACTACGTATAATAAATACACTGTGTAAAATAGTTTATGATAATAATTTTGAATGTAAAATAAAATAATATGCTCTACAAAAACAGCAGGACGTTTATTAAGGGATTAATTACAAGTTAATAATAGTAAGAATACTTTTAATGAGAAATCTGAGCTTGATGTTTTTTGATAATTTCATTTATATTTGTTCGTAAAAATGACAATGCTACTCTCATATCGTCTTCTACATTTCACAGTCTCGATCTTTTATTCGTTTTTATGTTGGTTAATACTGAAAATCCCAATTTACACAAATAAGATTTAGAAACTTGTAATAACAAAAAATGTCTACAAACACGTAATAACAAAATTTATTAAAAATAACAAAAATGTCTGATAAGTAAGCTAATCTCCCATCTGCACCAATCAGAGCTTCTCAATTCAAATTATATACTGAACATGCGCGAAAATGCTCCGAATTGCGCTCTCCTCCAGAGCACCCAAATCGGCTTGGATATCACAATTGGCGCGCTTACTAATGTCTTAAAAACCGAATTTCGCCAATTCTCATGTGTACGGTATACTAAGATTAAACCCATTATAATTACTATATGCATTTCTAAAATTTGGCGGCACAGTGGTTGAGAATCACTGATATACGAAATCACAATTGGTATTTCCTCTTGCCGTAGTCTTTCGTATCTCTCTTCAGAATGCAGGAATGGAATTTTTTTTTTTTTTAGTTGATCACTTCCGAATCTGAATCACCAATTAATTGTCAAAAATCTCAATTATTTCCGAAGGTGTCCCATATAATCATTAGGAACAGGAACAAAAGAAGCTAAGCAGTTGGTAAACGCACAAAACCACAAACTTCAAGGTTAGAAGCAATTGAAAATATTTGGAAAAAGAACTAGTCAATTTGAAATTTAAATTCAACTTTAAGTTCATGTTAGTTTATGCTAATAAGCCTATGCATTTCCGGCAAATTTCTTGGCTCAGAACAATTTTTCGCCTTTAAGAAATGGGAACATCTTGTTTGAGTGAGTCCCTCTTGAATTCGGACTGAATTTAAATTTTAAATCAAAATACTTCCTTTCCACATATTGCTGTTAGAATTAACCGGTATTTGGAAAATTTATGTTAACGTGCGATTTTGAATTCATTACTTTCCTTCCGTTAGTTCCTCTCCTGTATGTCCTCTTGGGATTTCTTTAAAGTTTCCATTTGCGCTTTTCTTTCTTTTAGTTTCATATTTTTAATAATTTCTTATTATCTGATTACCAACTAAACTTAAAAGTTTATTTTCATTGCTTTCTATTCATACTTATTTCTTAGATGTTTTGATGTGTATTTCCGTTTCTGCTTTTCATTATTTTGCTTTTATATTTTTAATAATAATTTTTAATGATTTTTAATAATTTGTTATTAATTGATTATCAGCTAAATATAACAATTATTTATTCATACTTATTTCTTGGATAGATGTTTCGATGCATACTCCGATTTTTCCTTTTCTTTCATACATTTAACATGTTCAAGACGCAAAAGATTCGCGCTGACGTGGAAAATAGAACAGGCAAATCGACAACCTTGTATTCGGCGTAAATTTTGTAAAATCTCAATCGATTTCGAGGGCAAAACGGGTGCCTCTTCATCAGCAGCAAAAACTTCTGCAAATCGAGAAAGCGAGTGTCGATCATATTTATACCCTACAGGCAACCCATGTAAGGAACCGAAAGCGCCATCTATCGGCAGAAATAGTAACTAACAATGAAGGGTTAAGTTAGCAAAATTTTGAAGGCATTAGGCAAGACTGGATTGAAATTGAAATCATTGACTAAACAGGATAAATTTTTGTGAATGTGAAAAGCTTCAAGAAAATCCAATTCCCTAATAGAACCAGCTTTCTGGATAATTTTAGATGATTTGGTTCTGCTAACATTATTATTTTATATTTATTTAGCAGCATACATAAGTAAAAATATGTACACTAAATTTCGCGATAGTATGTCATATTACTGCTAGAATTAGTTTCACAAGTATGCCAGAGAAAATTGCCTGAAATTTGAAAGTATTATAAACTAACAGTAAGTAAACTTAGAAAGGAAGAAAACCTATTAAATGATACGAATAACATTAAAATAAAGTTAATTACTTAAGGATTAAAAACTGAATCACAAAAATCAACGGTATTTTAAGGAATATAGGTATATTAAATGTTTAGCCTAGATGACTGATTATTATTTTTTTTATTTTACTGTAAATGAAAAATGAGGCATTTTAGAAAGAAGAAAATGTTTAAAAGATTTTGTTTTATACAAGGAATGGGGGGGAACTTACTTTTGTTCAACATGCATTTCAGATGCGCATGCGAATCTCTGGATTCTCGAGGTAACCAGATATTGTGCAATCTTATATACAAAATTTCAACGTTCTAATTCAAACGTTCAACGTTCTTATATACAAAATTTCAACGTTCAAAAATTATTAGCCGTTTCAACGGCTAATAATTTTTGAGTTATATGACACATATACGTACGTACAAATATCATTTAAAAGTCCATTTTAAATCCATTTTACAATCCGTTTTGGAAAAAAACCTTTATTTTGTGCATTCATACAGGCGTCACTTAAATAAATCGTCCAGATGGATTCGGGAACAGTCAAAATGGATATTGCTGCTGAAATATGATACCCGAAGTTTTTCGCCATTAAAATACTTCTTCGTACAAGGAAGAAAAAACAGAACCTTCAGTTCCTCAACTTATTATTAGTGATCTTTTATCTGCTGTTAATTATATTTAAAGTACTTCACAAATGATAGTTTCGTACTCTTTTTCTCCAAGCACGCTTGAAACGAGCTATTTATTGACTAAACTTACATTGGTATCCTGACCGATATTACTAATAAGACATCTGGTAGTCCACTTAATCGTGCACGCAATTTGTATCAATTCGTGAAGCATTTTCTTCCCAAATGTGGCCATTTTCGCGGCGTAGAAAAGACATAGGTTGAAAACCTCTTCTGAGACTGTTTAATTAATGTCACAGCATAACACGACAACCGTCCCACTACCACTGTTCTCTGAGCGGGCGCTCCTAGCTCCCGTTTCATACACGCATTGATCCATTCCCGGATAAGCTCTGAAAAATCTTCATTTGCTTAATTAACAAGAAACTTTTTCTTCCAAGATTTGGGCTTAGTCAGAACACGATATATTCACTTTCTAAGCTATCAATTAAAAAGCTATAAACATTCCGCTTTACCCAGAGGCTCTGCACGTAACGAATTTAGCAAAGCGATAATTTTATTTGTGTTTTTTTTCCTTCGTTAGGTGCCGCCTCGGAGAAGTATCTCTTGTAGCCATCGCTTTCATTAAAAATCTTTAATAAGCGGTCGATCAACTCCTCAACGCAGCTCTTCAAACAATAAGAGTATAAACAGTGGAAGAAGAGAGGCATCGTTCTTTTGCATTCGGATGGTGTGTGAATTGTAAATACGTTTCAGAATTCTGTTGATAGAAGAATGGTTGGGTTCATTGATGTCGGTTTCGTATCATTGCGTGTTTTGTGTGCGATGCTTAAATTTAGAATATCAAGCGTGAATATGACCGGCACAGTATGGATTGAGGTTATGAATTTAGATAGGAAAAGTCTTTTGTAATTGTGGTTAAATTGCATTTGCACTTGAACGGCAATTAGCCGCTATTCGAAGAAGAAATTCTCTTCTGTTTAAAACTATAATAAAACTTCGCTTAAGCGAACTTCTCTTAAAGTAAGGTCAACAAACATGGTGGGAGCGTAGGGAGACAAACATTGAATTAATGACTCCAGAATACATATTCATATTTAGAAGCTCTTATTTGGTTCACTCGTGGTATTTGTCTCTATGGTCAAAAGTTTGTCAGTGATTTTTAAAATCCTGATAAACTATCCAACGCCAATCTCCAATGAACGAGGATGCAACTAAATTTTGCATACACATTCATTGGAGATGACAATCCAATGTAGTGCAACGATATGTTTCTCAAATTTAGACTTTTTTAAAAATTTTATACTGAAACGATTTTCTCACATATTTTCGATTAACAAACAAACTAAAACTTTCAGAATTTTGATATTTTCACTCTGGGATAGAGCTGGAATAAAATCTTTTAAATGAAATTGATATGAAATTTTTAATATTATTCCCGATTTTTTTGTGAGTTTTTGAAAAACGGTCGGTTTTTCCGACCATTTCACGTAAGAGAATTGTTGAAAATAAAAGAAGTAATTTTCATTGTTGAAACAAAATTTTCAACTGTATAATTTAACCAAAGAGATGAAAAAGCCGCCCAGACGGTATAGTGGTTAGGGGTACCGAAGGACCCGAGTTCGAGTCCCGGAGAAGGCATGGATGTTTTTAAATGTATAGTGTTTTGGTAGCATAGGCTCTAAATATATGGTGAGCCGAAAGTTCTCTGAGGTTGCTG
>KK120149.1:64484-77755 GCA_000611955.2 Stegodyphus mimosarum | reverse complement strand
GACCCTCGGACCCATCCTGCCGGGATGCTCTCCATTAAAATTTGGGGCGGAACTCAGCGAAGTCGTACTGTCACCTGTATGATGCTCAAGGCTCTTGTCAACGGCAGGCGCAATCTTAATCTCGTTGCCACTATGAATTTCGTGGGCTTGTTCTGATGTTACTGTCAGACAAGTAAGACAAGTACAACAACAAAAAATAAAGATAAAATGAAATAAATTTTTTTTATAAAATAAGCTTTTACTTAAAACTCATAAGCAAAGAAAAAAAATAGCTTATTACATAAATAATTCGCTTTATAAAATATACCTAAAATTTTATATTACGAATAATGAAAGATTGAGTGCTTAAATAACGAAATCTGTTAACCGCATTGCCATCAAAATTACGCAAATTTATCTCACGTTTTAAATATTCGTGATATAAAATTATACATGAATTTTGTAAAGAGAATTGTTTAATCTACTAGTCCCATGAAGCTATATGATAAATTATTTTTCTTCTTTTAGTGCATTAATGATTTGAGTTGTAAATATAGATAATATAAAAACGTTTTTAATCTTATTTTATTTTAAAAGCAATCCTTTCTTTTTAGCTCAAAAAGGTTATTATTCTCAAAACGCGATTTTCCGTCGAATCACTATAAATGCGTAGTTTAACTTTTCATTTGAATCTGTTGCCATTCGGCAAAATATAAGATATTTATCTTTCAAATTGAATCTATTTATTATGGATATAAAAACTAAGCTATTTGAAAGCAATAAACGAGTTTTAAAGAATATTCGTTTCTTACTTTTGAATTGGATCGAATTAAAACATAAAAATGCACTTAATTCACACTCCTTCTAATTATTCTAATTAAAAATATTCACTATTTTATAGAATAACGTATATATTCAATATTTTATAATATAATAATATTTTTTCATTTATTTCATATTTTGTAAAACTTTAACGAATATTTGATTAACAAACTCAACGATTTGAAAGCGAACAGTGGCAACACTATACGGAATAAAAAATTTTTATCCCCAATGCGAGAGATTGTCTATCGGAAATTTAAAAGATATGCTGTTTTTTAAATACTTTGTGGTTTTGCCATTAAATCGAATTTTACGTGGCGTAAGTGCGAAGAATAAAGCAATAAATAAAGTTAAATAAATCAAGTTAACTCACTAAAGGTTAATAATAAAAGGACGAAAAAATATAGTTTCGTAAGCCATCTTTCTAAGAAAACTGAATATTGATGCCATGAACTGAGAAAAGAGTAAAAAGAAATTTTAAAAGTGTATACTAACACTCAACACCGCTTCGGGAAATTTAAAAATTCTATTCTGCTTTGCTGCTTTTAAAATTTTGGTGATTTTATTGTTGAATTGTATATGGCGTAAGTGCGAAGAAAATGGTGCTTAAAAGTAAGGCTAAAAAGGCCAAAAAAAAAAAGCTGGTGTGAGTACAACAGCAGACTGGTAGACTGCGAGAACGTATAAAACCATAACAAACTCTTTTCGGCTACCGTTAATATCAAATAAAACAATTCAATTAAAACCTTTCAGACTTTTTTATTCTTTCGTTTTTCCAATCTTTGATGCTTAATACATATTTCACAACATGAAGAAGTAATCTCATTATATTGTACTAAATATAAAAATATTATAAAATTTTGCGCAAATTGGCAAAAATTGTAATAAAAAGTAATCTCATTATATTATATCGAAAAAAAATTGACTATAAAATCTATTTCTAGAAAATGATTCTTATGTATAATAAAGCTCCGTAAGAGAACCACCCAAATGCTAGATAATTTTGATTTTCTGTGGAGATGTCTTCTTAGAGAGACGATGTTCAGTACTTATGTTCTCAGATATAACAGTGATTTTGAGAGGTGAAAATCCTAAGCAGGTGGTCGTCAGGAGAGTAACAAGGAATTTTCGCATTGCCGCATGCGTGCTGTTCTCTTGTAAATGATTAGCACTTCCAGTTAACTACTTGCAGAGCATGTGTTTAATACCCGCAAGGAAATAATTGATTTTTGACTCTAAAAAATCTAATGGTCTTTACAGTAGCGCTCGAACTTAAGAAGAGAGTGAGGGATAATGCCTTCCTTCTAGGATTTGGTCAACTGACTCTCGTGCCTGTCTTCATCCGCCGTTTAAGTGGGGGAGAATGTAAGGAATCGTCGCATCCTTTCATGTATGCTCTCGTTTAAGAATGGTTAACAGATCCTTTTGCAGCTGGAAGACTTTCTATTAAAATACCGGAGAGGGCATCTCTTGTTTTCAGACGTTATAAGTTTACTGTCTTCATAGGTTTACTGAACTTGTGTCGTTCAGTAGATTGTGTATGTTAAAATTTGTTTGGTTCTGAAAGCTTTCTGTCAAAGTGAAGAAATTTCTAGAACTGAAAAGTATCAGCGATTACAGATAGTTTGGCATTTTTAATTTCATGCTCTTTCCCAGGATACATCCCATAAGCCTTTACTTAAGCCCTTAGCTACAATAAGCCCTAAGCTACAATATAAATCTATTTCTAGTAATAATTTTAATCTCCAGTTGATTGCACATACCTCACTTGGTGCACTAATATCATTTTCTTTGTACTTAACTATCTCAGTTTATTTTTCTTATCATCTACGACTTGTATGTTTCTGTTTTTCATCATAACTGCAACAACTTGATAAAATACCTTACACGTGCTTGCTAGAAAAACTATAAGGTGTTTTCTTACTTCTTTCTGCATGCCTTCGTGGCGTAACGGTAGTCAGTCGGCGCATATTCGAGAGGTCCAGGATTCGAGTCCCGGCGACTGCATTGTTCATTTTTCATCTCTCCTGCATCAAAAATCCTAATGGCTCTATAACCTTAAACTTTTTGCTTTGAAGCAGTTTTTTCTCTTGTTGAAATTTTAAGATATGCGTGTTATAGAATCAAAGAAATACTTTATATAAGAGCTCTTTTCCAGCAAAGATTTAAAAAAAAATCAAAAGAATGGTAAGAAGGAAATAATGATATTACGAGAAGTATTAATCCCTAAAAATGCCGTGCACTCATTACCAACACAAATAAAACGACGCTGCGCTCAGTTGCAACCGGAAATTACCTTCGAAAATTATCCCTTCCGAAATGGCATTCATGACACCAGGTGGGTGGAAGTTACACGAAATTTTTCCTCCACCTCCACAACAAACCTTCCATCACAACGTTCAATTGCGCGTAGCAGCTGCTTCTCACAGGCATGGTTTCCACACACTTCATCTCGGCTGGGAACGCTTACGCATCGTGACCGAGCTGCGAAAAACATTAAACCCAGAAGCTTGATACCTTCCTTTCCAGATAAACAACAACAACCGCATTCAAAAAGCATTTCATCAGGTTTTGCCATTGTTTCGGTAGCACTTGCAGTACAGAAACAATTTGTTGGATGTCACTTCATCTTTAACCCTTCTTAAAGACTCATTGTCCCAAAAGGGTAAATGCTGTTGTAAGAATGTGAAAGACGGCTTGCCCCAGGAGCATAATAATGAAGGTGCTTAAGAAACAGAGGAAAGGTTTATCTCGTCCATTTTGTGTCAAAGGCAATGTGACAAGTCATGCGGCAGCAAGTGAGTATTAAAGGCATGGTGTCACATATTTAGAGTAAGACCGTAATTAGTCAAGTGGCTAACATTATTTATCGAGGTACTAAGAAAACGAAACAAAAATATAAAAAAGGACACTGTTTTAGTAAATACACTAAAAACAGAAAACAATTTTTTCAGCTGTGATTAATTTCACCCATGGCCGAGTGTTTAAGACCACTGAATGTTGCTAGTTTGACCCAGATTCGAATTCATGTGAACGAACTGTCTGCACGGTTGTTTTTTCCTGGTTTTCTCCATATTTAATATGAATGCAAGCCAGTATCCCTTAGTATCTGCAAGATAGTTTTGCTGGTTACACTTTGTAATTTGTACACAAATATATTGACAGCTAAATAATACATTTTAAAATTGATACTTATTTAAAATAATTTTAATGCGTTTAATAAATCATAAAATAATTTATTTAATTTAAGCTGAAAGAAATTATGAAAACGTTCTTAACTTTTTAATCTAAGTACGCTAAAACTTGCAAATAAATAATAATAACTTGGTCCTTTTTCTCTTATTTTTAAAATTTTTTTTCGACGCAGAAGTAAAAATGCATAAGCTTATATGTAAATACACTGCTCGACATTGAAAATGCAACACCAAGAAGGAGTGGTCAGAAAGTGATGAAATTTGGAAAAAAGACAGAGAAAGCAAGCAGCAATAAGTATTTCAAAATGATAGTCAAAATACAGAGCGAGAACGGCGTCGGCTCAGTAGGATGTAGGACCACTGCGGACAGCGATGCACGAAGAAACACGTCTAGGCATAGAGTCAATAAGAGTGCGGATGATGTTCTGAGGGATGACTCTCCATTCCCTTTCAACCATTTGCCACAGTTCGTCTTCTGAATGAAGCAGGGGCAGAGTCTGCAAACGGCGTCCAATCACGTCCCACACATGTTCGATTGGCGACAGGTCAGGAGAGTACTGTGGCCAGGGAAGGATCTGTATACCTTGCAGAGCATGTTGGCAGATGCGAGCACTGTGTGGTCGGGCGTTATCTTGCTGAAAAATTGCATTAGGCAGCCTCTGAAGGTAGGGGATTGTTTATTGGCCACATTACATTATCCAAGTATCGTTGGGCCGTCATAGTGCCCTGAATACGAACTAGAGGTGACCTGGAATCGTAGGCAATAGCGCCCCAAACCATTATGGCACGTTGTCGCGTGGTGGGGCGTTCCACAGTTACTGCCGGATTAGATTTGTCTCCCCGTCGACGCCACACACGTATGCCGCGACTGTCACTGGATAAACAGAAGCATAACTTATCTGAGAACACGACCTTTCGCCATTTTGTCATCCATATCTTTCCAGTCCGACACCATTCTAAACGTTGGCGTCTGTGCTGTGCGGTCAATGGCAGTCTTCTTAACGGACGCCGTGAGTGCAGGCCACGTTCGACCAATCGACGGGAAATGGTTCTGGTCGACACGGTAACATCCAGGGTATCTTGCACATGCTGGAGAATCGCGGTACAAGTGACTTGCGGGACCGCCACAGTTTGTCGGGGGATGCGTCGATCCACGCGTGCTGACGTCACCCTGGCTGCATCCCTCCTTCTTCCCACATTCCCGTGTTCCAACCATGTTCACCATAGACGATGCACCGTGCTCTCATCCATGTAGGTATCAGCTGCGATTTGACGTAAGGACCAACCCGCCCTTCTCAGTCCGATCATCAAACCCCTCGTAAAATCGTCTTATCTGCTAAAGTGCCTTCGTTGACGGCGGCCTAGCATTCTCTCCTATTACACGTATCCTCCGGGACAAAAACCAGCTTCCTTCGATAATTTGTCTGGCAGAAATAACGACACGAATATTGCTTATTCTGCACGTTCCTTCCTTTATATCTTACTTCACGTGCGTCGGAGAGCTGCGCATTTCACGTCATTCGCATAGCTCAGTGACGTGCGTCTACTCTAAAATTTGCATAAATTTCTGACCACTCCTTCTTGGTGTTGCAATTTCAATGTCGAGCAGTGTATTATAATATTCTTTTATTTCTTATTACAGCTTGACACTTGATGGCGTTTTGATTTTGATAAAGCTTGTAGCCTAGGAGAAAAATGATTAGAAATCATTTTCATCACGTGTTATTGATGCTTATCGGTCAATCTTTTTTTTAATTAATTTCCAACCGTGAAAAAATGCTGTTCGCATATAAAAGCTATTCTTATGCATTCCCGAACAAAGAGATTATTCTTAGTGCAAAATTTCGTAACTGACCTTATTTATTATTTACATAATAAAAACGAATAAAAGTTAATAAAACCTGTATGTCCAAATCTTTGAATAAGATTTATATTACATAGTAAATTAGTTAGCTCCATTTATAGATTTCCTGCCGCGTTATTCAAGCTAATTATAATGTAATGAAAATAATTCAAATTCAGATATCAAATAATTAAAGTATTGAAATCTTCTTAACGTAGAATATACAAGAAATTTCTTCGCAGGCCGCATAAAAGTATTTCGGAGGCCCTCGGGCTGCCAGTTTGAGATCACCGGCTTATAGAATTTTCCAGAATTATGGCGGAATTTTTTCTTAACTAGTTCTATAAAAATTCTATAAAATTTTAGATATAGCTTCTATAAATTATGTAAAGAAATATGTGTAGGTATTTTTTAAAGATCTGTGCGCAGATTCTATGAAAATGCTTCCAGTTTTTAAACGTATAGAGTCTTATCAAATGCACAAAGAATCAACTAATAGAATTTTACTGAACATATCAGATCCAGTTTATAGAAAATTGGGCCGTAATTCTAAAGAGTTCTAAACAAGTTATTTTGCTTTAATTTTCTATCAAAGATGTTAGTGAAACTTTTAAGATTTTATAAGCATTGTGAATTTTCTTTTGGGATTAAAAGAATGAAATTCGTCTAAATATTGGAATTATCAATGGTACGGAGGGTAATGGAATAAAAATATTCGACACAGATGCAATTTTTTATTAATAAAATATTTAATATCGTTTGGGTTTAAAATATATTTAAGTAAAATTCACAGTTAACTTTAACTCAAATTAAGAAACCATTACTCTTATAAGGAGTACATATAAAAAATTCAAAAGCATTCCTTTCAGGAATTTAAATCATATAGTTAGCAACATAAATTTGATCTTTAATTAATTTTATATTTTAAGTTGATTTTACGCTTTTACAAGTTTTTCTTTTTGTATTATATAAGTTTACAAAAAAATCTGATGTGATCACCACAGGACTTCCCTGTATGGCCTACGAAATCGTACACATTTTTGGCTACACCTCATTAAAACTTATTGGCTCGAACTATTAATTAACCGGTCCCTCCAGGCATATCGAAAATGACATCGAAAATTGCAGATTTTGAAATTAAATATACCGGTCCCTTTCTGTCACACTTTAATCAACTTCTCATAATTTTTTTTTCATAACAACGGAACAGAACATGCACTTACTCGGTGCTTACAAATTAACCACCAATTATGGCTAAGTATTTTGAACACAATATAGTATGTACACTGCGAAAAAAAAAGAAAAGAAAAAAAATATCTGAAAGTTTTCAGATTTTAAATCACGTCCAAAGGGGCGTTTTTTAACGTTTCGTGTCTTACCTTTATTTATTAAATATCATGTCGTTTGCACTTGAAAAATAAAATTTAGATCAGCAGCAATATCGCAAATAATTTTAAAGTGAGCATATTTTTAGAATTTCTGATGCACAGTTCCGCGCCCTTTAGATAAAAAGTTTTTTTCCCCCCGTAAAGTGTTGCCATTGCTCGCTTTTAAATCGTTTGAGCTTGTTCATCAAAAATTCGTTAAAGTTTTACAAAACATGAAATAGATACTAAAACAAATTCCAAATTTGGGCTTCCAGATGCGCATATTCGGGTGGAAACGTACGTTATTCAAAACTGGATGGCTTTCGGTACCGTTGTTTTATCACATTTGGAGAAATATACATACGTTTATATATATTGTTCATTATTTAATTTCTTTAAATATAATACAGGGCTGCAGTTTAAATATAATACAGTTTGAAAAGTGATTCAGACTTTTAATGTTTCCGACGCAAAATAGCAAAACGAAAACAATAGTCCTTCAGGAACAAAGTCCCTTTGGACTAAAAAAAAGGACATCTCCCGTTCTACTGGGCCCATTGACGAAATTGAAATTGTATTTTTCATGTCTCGAAAGAGCAACTTAGGATATATATTAGATTTATATATAGCTCTAACATAGGTATTTTGACACAAAATCGGCCTTTTTCTGAAACGACATGGCAATGTGTTTTCCATATTTCGATTCTACGACTCAAATTGTGCCAAACTGCCAAGTTTCGTAAAAATCGCGCAAGTCGTTTTTAAAACGTTAGCTCCTCAATTCTAATCAAATTTGGTATACATTTATTAATATCTCTTTTGTATTAAATTATTTTGATCCTTCCTTTCATACTGCGAAATTTAGGTTCATTCCAAATAAAATTCGCCCATTTTTATGATTTATTTCTTAACTTTGTATTTTAAAATAATTTTTATAAATTTTTCGTAAACAAATTGAATTATAACCTATAAAAGTTTTACCATCATCTTAAAGTAGATGCATTTCTAAGCGTATCTGCAAAAAATTAGAGTTTTTTATTCAAAATTTTCTAAGATATACGTGAATTTATATATTGGCGCGTTTTGAAAGCGATAAAATATCAAATGTAGTTTAGGCACTTTGTTAAAATTATTTGAATGTAGGAAAGATATGACTTTTTTCTCCTCGTGAACAATGTAAAAAGGGAAAGGAAAATAGGTTTCCATATATTAAGAAGTTCGCAAGTGAATTCGGAAGTACTTGGCACGACTGAACAAAATACGCTAAGATAAATTTTTGAATTTCTCCGTAAATTTCGCAGCAAATTTTACAGAATTTAATGTTTAGGCATAATTTGCTTTGTAGAATCGAAATATGGGAAAAATAGGAAGGTTATTTTGTAGAGACATTAGGTATTTGGAAGGAGGGGTCATGAAAAATGAGCAGTGCCTTCTCCGGGAATCGAAACACGGACCTCTCGGTTACGCGTCGAGCGTGCTGACCACTACACCACGAAGGCATGCGAAGAACGCGGGAGAAATACCTTATAATTTCAGGGAAAGTTCGATTTTGTGTCAAAATACCTATGTTAGTACAATTGCTGTATATAAATCTAATGTATATCCTAAGTTGAGGTTTCGAGACTTGAAAATGTCTTTTTTTTTGACAAACATTTTGTGTAAAATATTGTTATGCATGCAAATCTAAAGCAAAACGGAAGTACTTAAAAGGAATCACAACGCTTTTGAAAACGCATGTTTTTCTGAAATTAGACTGCAGAAATTCTATGTTTAGTAGATTAGTTAAATTTACGTAACAAGAAAATAGTGAAAGAATTTGTGGTTGCAGTTTATTATTTTGCCAGTTTCGCGAATGAAAACGATACCATTTTACCATTTAGGATATTTACAAACTACAAAAAAATAATAATAAACATTTTTTCATATTATAAATGAATAAAAATAAAATAAACTTAAAAAGATAAAGCTAAGGTTACTGTTTTTGAAAAACCTCATATAATAAGTTTGTTTCTTTTGAAAACCATTAAGTAACATTCGAAAAAATACGATAAATGCTTCTTATGTAATATTATAAAAAATAACAGGCAGAATTTAAGATCTAATCCTAAATCGCGGAAAAAGCACTGCCTTAAAAGATGAAAATGTCGCAGCGAAAATAAAAGTTTTTGGCCTACTAAAAGGTAACATTCTGAAAGCGGACTTTCCAGATTCTGACCTAACAGCTTTTTGAACAAAAGCTGGTAGCTGGTGTATGATAAAGCTGTCTGTTTACGTTCTGTTTTGACTAAATACTTTATTATCAGACAGGTTTTCTACTATGGTCAGCGTTAAAAACAAATTACAAGAAATAAACAGGATTTTACAGGTGACCTGAACTTAACGAACTGACTGCCTTAAGAAAGGCTTTTCTAAATATTATTAACGTAAAATTCAAAATATGGATCTCTGTTTGTAATTTCTCTATATCTCCTACTATGATTAGTTTAACTGAAGTTTTATTTACTTGCTACGTAGGACATGATGAAAAGTTACGCACTTAATTCTTTGAAATGAGAATTTAACGTCTTGGAAGAGCGATCATTTTTCAAAGAACCCTTTTATGACTCCTCCATGTTTAAAATTTGTTAACCTCAGCTTCGAGTACAGCAGTTCCATTCCATACCCTTGGAGGAAACGTTGTTTTGCTCTTTCTGGTGTCGAGGTGAACGCGTGGATGTTGGTAGTAGTTGTTGTACTTTTCTTATTACGATTTCGTTTTGTTTATGTGGTTACGGCAAAGCGTCGGAGGCTATCTGATCAAGGAAAGGAATGCCTTCGTGGAAGACTTTCTGAGGGCCAAACGACCAAGTATTCAGCGAATCGCTCGGCCGCTGGTAGGCTTTTCCTTATCATGAGTTACTGATTATTTATTTGAAAGTTTCGATTATTCTCAGGTTCCTGAGGATAATTGTTAAATAACCGGTTAATTATGAAGTTAATCGCACGAGGTGCGATTCATGGATTACGCTTTTACTTCCGTGTACGAAGTAAAAAGGAAGTATTGTAATCTCGAAAAAATTCGGGTATCATATTTCAACTAAAATATCCATTTTGACCGCTATCGAGTACAATTTAACGATGCGTGTCATCTCTACGTAAGGACAGAATAAAGGACTCTTTTTCCCCAAACGAATTATAAAATTGATTTAAAAGGGTTTCAGAAGAGATTTTTTACGGGGTGTCTGAACGTACGTAGGTACGTATGTACGTATGTATCTCGCTTAAATAAAAAACGAGTAGCCTCGGAACGTTGAATTTTTGTATATAGGATTGCTATAACATGTAGATGTGCACCTCTTATTTTGGTTGCAATCGACCACACCAAAAGTATATATATATATAGATCAATGAGTTTTATATATGTAACTCAGTAACAGAGTGGATATATATATATATAATCCACTCTTTTACTCGGCTCAGTGAGTTCAGTTTCTTTATTCTTACATGATTGTAAATTGTGCATTTTTTGCTTTAAAATGATTAAATTATGTTGTTTTTATCTTTCGGTTAAGGTTTTTATGCCTTTAGCTAATCTGCAGGTTATAGTTGTAGAATTATCAACAGTTTAAAAGTGCTTTAAATGCGACTAAGCCTAAATTTTTTACCATAGCAGTCATATTTGTTTACATTTGAAACTTAGCAGAATAGTGGATTTGCTGCCAATCTAGAGAAACTAAGCTTCGCAACAACAAATTAACGTCATCTTTTATGATTGCGAATTAAATTATGCTTAATCCTTTCTGGAATTATCATTTAAGTTATTAAATTATCCCATATATTGACTCAGCATAGTGTCCACAACAAATTAAGTCAGTTTCTACGTCTTTTTGCCAGTGTCTTTTTGTCTGTGTGTTTTTGCCGAGTGAGACCAAAATTAAACTTTCCGTTTTGTGCACCAAAAAATCTGCCTTCTTGCCCGCTGGCCGAATTGCTTGTTTTTGCGTAGCAACTGCAAATTTCCAGTTTGAGAGCACTGCAATGTAAACTATCGAGACTCTGATTTTCAGCTATGTTGCCGAATGAAATTCTCAGAACTATACAGATAAAAGTACTTTAACCTTGCTGAATCTTTAACAACTGGATTTTTATTAGGAATTTCCGAGATATTCTGCTCCAACACAACCTGCTGCATGATGAAACTACTTGACATTATAATCTTACAAAGCATAAAAATAGACGTTTTGCTAATTTCGTTGAACAGAATTCAGTAAATTTAGCAACCAACGAAAATTAATTTTACAATACCTGCTTTTCTCAAAGGAAATGCAATATAGGTGCGCGAAAAATTTAAACGAGCTTATTATAAATAAGAAGGATTATACTATGTATGTATATCTTTCTAAGCTTATGTTTCAAAAGAATATAGTAAAGTTAAATTAAATTTAAATAATTCTCTTCATTCCTTGCGCCATTGCTGCAAGGAATGAAATTTGAATTTAACAAAATATCTATTCGTAAAAAGTAATTTAAAGAAAAAATTAATTATAGAAATAGGTTAAAAAGAAATTGTGAATAATTTATATTTTTGTGAACTAATCTACAATATCATTTAAATTCTGAGAACATAAGTAAATGAAGTTCAAGTATCAAAATCTATTAACAAATATAAAATTGTAATAATTTTTTTTAATTCCTAAAAATAAAAAATATGCATTATCCTAAAAATAGTAAATATGCATAAGTGAATAATTGTTGAGCTGGGGGCAGAAGACAGACTTATCAAGGGGAAGTTGCCCACAAACCTAACTCTTCAATTATTCAATTCGTGTTTCGTCATTTATGTAGGCAAGTGTAAAACCCAAAACCAAAAGTAAAACCAAATGATGTGACCCACTAAAAGCAATTCAAACGAGCGGACCCTTTAGAAAAGAACAAATCAAAGCCAATACAAAACAATACTCTTTATACAACCAATTTTATAGAAAACCGATTTAATTTAGAAATTTTTGCCCACAAAAAACTTCCCCGACACGAATATGTATATATATAAAAAGATACATATTCTATTAACATACAAAAAATAAACTAGAAACTAGATTAAATAATACTAAAATAATATAATAAAGACAAGTAAAAAGTAAGTTTTAAATTAAATTAATTAATTTACCATTATTTCTATTGGAGTGTGGACAAGGAGCAGCAGTCAAATAAGTGATGTAAAGTAGTGTTTCTTCTATTTATAAAAGAGGGCACTTGTAAAAGGTAAAGTTGAGTGATAAGCTGCTGTATGTAAGAACCATTTAAAAAAGTATTAAAAAAACTAAAATTATCCTGCAAACTACATGTAATGTAAAAAGTGTGTTCTGTAGTTAAAAATTTTTTTTGTAGTTAATTTTTTTTTTAAAATCTAACTGTGTAGTAATGTAAAAATTGTGAAAAAGCAAACTGTTGTAATGTGAAAAATGGTTGAAAAGTGGTTGCAAATTACTAAGGACTTAAAAAAAAATTATTACAATTTTATATTTGTTAATAGATTTTGATACTTGAACTTGATTTACTTATGTTCTCAGAATTTAAATGATATTGTAGATTAGTTCGCAAAAATATAAATTATTCATAATTTCGTTTTAACCTATTTCTATAATTAATTTTTTCTTTCAATTACTTTTTACGAATAGAAATTTTGTTGAATTCAAATTTCTAAGCTTCTGCATATAACAATTAAAAAGTCTACAGTTGTAACCTTAATTAGAAAAAGGTTGCATTTTTAAGATTATGGTAAAGCATTTGAGAACTATCTGTCTCGAGAAAAGGAACTTTCGCGAAGGGCAGTTTAAGGGAAACTGGATCATATACGTGTTACAGTGGAGAAAACCACAAAAATGCTCATATACAACCAATCCATTCTCCGAGATTTGAACCTAGATCATTGGTAAAAGTCTGACACACCATATCTTCTCTAAATAAATGTAATATACAGCTAAAACTCGATTTATCGTTCTCGCAATTATCCTTTTTCTGCATATATCTTCCGCAATTTATTGTCTCGAATGTAGTCCTATATAAAAAATAATAATAATAATAATT
>KK120149.1:22227-55839 GCA_000611955.2 Stegodyphus mimosarum | reverse complement strand
TTTCCCTCGGGATAATAACTAGTTTCACAAACATGCTCTCCAGCGCTTTATAAAACAAGCTGCATGGACTTGGGTTCGCAGAGGGATGACTGTTTGAACGTGGGATGACCTGCACTGTGTTGATCTGCTTGCTTCTCTTACAAAGTTCTTAAAAGTGCTGTTAATCGTTTGAACCATTCAGATCTACAGACAGAAAATGGAATACCAGATCGGCGCTTTTGCTGATTTTACATTTTATATTTTTATTGAGAGAATAATTTACATTAAATTCTCCTCCTCAGACAGAATGCGGCCTTTTTAATTGCTCAGTGCAACCCGTTTCCAATACGACTTTACACGCAAATTACCGAAATCGGAGTACAAATATGCATCTATTGTTACAATGTATAGGGTGGTCATAAAAAAAAACTCTCTATATATATGAACTTCTAATGGTCTATCCCCTCATCCAATAGAAATGAAATTTCAGATATTGTTATTTCAAAATATGTGCTCGAGATTGTGATGTTTTAAAACAATACAACTTTCACGGTTATAGTGAAACAGTTTCGGAATTTTCATATGGTAATACCCACTTTTTTTCTTGCAATGATCAACACTTTTTCCCTCGATTTTTTCTCATCGAAAAATCATTATCGACGCTGGAACGATACATGTGCCTGTAACAGGGAATGTGAGGATAAAATACGGATCATTCAATATGCAAGATTTGAATAAGAAAAATGGAAAGGCAAGAGGATATGCTAGGGAAATAACGAACATTATTAATATGAATAAGAACACAATTGAATTGAGAACTAGATCTACTTTGATTTCTGTTTTTATTTGGATTGGGCTATGTGTGTGTTTGAGGTCTGTGACGAATTTTATTTAATTTTAACAACTTTATTATATTTTAGTCTTTTAGGCTCGTTTTGTGTGAGTATTGCTTTAACTGACTGGTTTGCAACCTTTTGCTAACAGTAATTTTGAGTTTGCTATGTCTTTTTCTTTTCCTTTCGGGGGGGGGGCTGTAACTTCTTTTTTTATCCGGCTACTCGAGGCCCTGACCTCGTTTCTCTGGGGCTACTTTAATTTCATTGATTTGGTCCTTTTTGGGGGGGAGAGTGCAGCTTGGCTATTAGCTCCCTCATTTTTGGTTGGATTGTCCTGTCCTGCTTCCCCCCCGGGGGTTGACTCAGGAGAATTCCTGGGAAGTGCTGGCTAGGATCTGTACTTACGCAGTCTCAACCACGGGGGTATATAAATTGATTTCACAGGACTTAAGCCCGAGTTTATTCTCAGGTTAGTTCAGGCTTGGCAGGGACCGTGCTGGTACTGTCGTGTCCGTTCCTCTGGCTGTGATGAAGCTATACGTTAGATTTACTTGGTCGTCCGAGGGGAGACGGCCCTATTGGTGGAGTCGGGTGATGCCGCACGACGTTGCATTCCGACCTAGTGGGACTCGTCGGCTTCACCGGTCGGATCGCGGCTCCGAGGATTGCCTCTGGGGCCAGGATGATATTCTATGTAGGGCGATCCTTTGAGAACGCTAGGTAATGGAGTCCTGGTTTACCGGTGCACTATCCTGTCCTGCTTTTAGTCATATGGCTAGCTTATGCCGGGCTGCGCCTGTTAATACTAATACTAACACATGTATGACGAAAATTAAAGGCACTTTAAATGATGGTTATAAGAACACACTCGAACCTTGCGATGGCCTTGCGATACACATGATGCGATACACATGATGCACTAGAAAAGACACATTTCTGGTACTCAGCTAAAAGTATTTATTCAACCTTGTTCTAGATCTAAATCAAATTAAGCTTGTGCTTAATTTATTTAAGTGAAGTCTAGAAAAAAAGAAGAAAGTCAAAGAAAAGGAAATTCAGCAAAAGCTAACAAGATTTAGCAGGAATTTAGTTTCCTCAGTCGTGCATTCAAGGGGTTAGGCGAACACTGTTCCTTTTGAATATTTTTTTTTTAATTTAGGAATTTTTATCTATTTTTTATGAATATTATTAAATGATTTTTTTAGGCAAAATGAGATGAAAATAAAATTTTGGCTGGCAATTTGTTTTCAAATTGAATTTTTTTAAAGAAAAATTTAACAATTAAAATATCTTCTTTCTCCTTCGATTTTCAATAATTTTACCCCGAGTTTTTTTTAACATTTATTAGAATGCTTTTAATAACTTGCAAGATCGATTTTGCAATTAATGAATCATTTCGTGAGAAAAAAATAAAAAGCATATTTATATGTAAAAACTTTAAAAAAAATGATTTCAGTCGCATTTTCACTTCCAACAATTTTTCTTTTTAATGCTTTTTCAAAACCCATGATTGTTTTTACTAGGGATATAATAATAAACGAGTAGTAAAAATATTAAATAGCTTAGTCTCTATCTTCTTAAGTTTTAGTCTTTAAATAAAAAGATTTACCAAAAAAATGTAAGCTGAGAAAACTCAGTTTAAAGAATGTAAACACTCTAAATGGTCATTAAATAATTTCCGATTTCATAAGAATTTATCTTATTTAATTTCAATAATAGAAGATACTGTTCAATTGGTAAATGCTAATGTAAATTAATGCTTTTATTTTTTATTTATTTATATTGCAAGAAAAACCATAAAAATTGAAGTACAATTTTTCTTCACGTGTTGTTTTGTAAAATATGTTCAAAATAATTTTAATATGTGAATTAATTACAATATATTTTCTAAAACATTTATAATCAATACTAATAATATTAATTTGTCGCTTTTTCATTTGTTCAAAAAATAAAGTTTTAAATTTGAAGAGAAGTCAAATTCTCCAGAAGCATACGTGATTTCTTTTCTTTAGTCATTTGTTCTCGTATATAAATTGCATTTTTAATTCATTTAGAATAGTTTAATTAATTCAACAGTTTAATATTATTCCAGTATGATTTTCAATGACGCTGTTATCAAGAACTCGATCACTTATTCCATCTCTTTCTGCTCATGTCTGTCGCAAATAATTTCCGTTTCTGAAGAAGCATAAAAAATTGACTGGTACATATAGGCATATTTGCCGAGCTGAATGAAAAAATTAAAATAAGTAAATATAAAAAATGAACGTATTAATTTTAAAAAATCTGAAAGCTTCCGCGCTGGAGACTTTTTTTTACAGTGTTGCCATTGCTCGCTTTGAAATCGTTGAGTTTCTTAATCAAAAATTCGGTAAAGTTTTAAAAAATATGAAATAAGTAATGAAAGAAATTGCAAATTCCAAATTTGAGCCTTCAGATGCCCCGGAAACGTACATTATTCAAAATTTGATGGCTTTAGGTACCGTTGTTTTAACACAGTGCGAAAGTTTTTAACACAGTTTTTTTTTCTGAACTTTACTTATATTTAAAATCAGTACATCTAAACAGAGTTTCTTATCCATCATTTTTTATTCTTTGTCGAAAACTTTCCCCCTAAGGGGGATTTCATAGTTTTAAGGAGGGAATAAGCACAATTTTTTTTATTTATCTTTAAGTACTTAGTTCAGATATAATTGATATAATAATTTTTTATTATATTTATGTACTTATTTTACTTTATACATTTTATTTATATATTTTATTGAATAGTATAATAAAACGTTATGTATTTTGTTATATTTTTATTCAAAAACTATTTTAAAATATTATATATTTTATTTTTATGTGTACCTTCTGCCTTCAGAGACAGAATTTGTCTTGAAATAGTTTTTAAAATAAATTGTAATGTAGAATTTCCTTTCGGGGCGGATGGCAGGTATGCTAAGTTAGTTAACAGGCATATGTAAACTAATTATTTTCACTTTGATGTTTGTTTATCTTCTTTTCTCTTACTTTAGGCCTGCACATAAACTTTATTCACATATGAAAAGAACTTGCCTCAGCTACGGATAGTGGCTAAGAAAAAACCCGGCAAAGTAAAATCGTCGCGGGGTAAGTTTTAGATCTAGTGTAACTGCATTGAAAGGTCCTTTAGAAAATTCAATTATACTTTCATTTTTTTTGTACTCATTTTAATTCAGTAATTTACATAATACAATCCTAAGCTTTCGTTTTCTGGTATGAGAAAAGGTTACATAAATTATAAGAATCAATAAAAAAAGCAAAAGTTAAAATGCCAACCAGTTAGAAGAATTAAAAATATCTGACTAATATTTACTAATGCAAAAATGAAATATTTTCATGCATTTTTATTTCCCTCAGTTTATTCTATTCTATGCGAAATAATTTCCTGGATAAATACATTTCTTGCACATAAAAATGAGAACAAAATTTAAGTAGAAGATATTTTCATAAAATGTTCATGTTATATATCTTGTTACCTAAGAATTCCGTCAAAATTTCTTACTATTTTGCTCGTTGAAATACAAAATGTAGATATCATTTTGTCTTTCATGAAAGTTCTTGCTCTAATAGTTTTATAAATAACTTTTGTTGAATGAAAATGTTATTGTTCTCGTTCTTTTAATCAATACCTTCTCTCTATATACGAACGAAATCTGCTTTAAAACAATGCGTTAAAAATGCAGCCAGATGTTTCTTTATTATTCGATCCTTAACAATCCAGGAAATGTATAGGAGGAAATCACGGCTGATATTTCCTTTCTGCAACTTCGACTAGCCATTCAAGCGAAGTACGCTCTTTTTTGAAATCTTTTATACCATTAGAAAGGGATTTGGAACAAACGATGTTTAATTTAAACATCACATAATTACTCAAATCAATGAATGGGAATGAGATCTATGTATTGACTTAAGACACATTTGCTGATTAAGATGCATAGACTATTATATTTTCTTCAAAAAACTAAATTACGTACCATGTTCCTACTCCGGTGGAACAAAGATTGGTGGAGTTATTTAATGTCAAGACGGTTAAAAAATAAATTAGATTTAATTCGAAGTTGATGTTTTCCCCATTATATCATTCCGTAATTTCTTTTATGGTTCACCGATTTTAAGAAACCTCTTACTGTCGAAATATATTAAAGCATTTATTTGAAAAGAAAAAAATGTTCAATACAATTTAAAAGAAAACTGTACAGATTTCTATTTTTAAAACTGTAAATTATGCAGGGCATGCACCACTACGGTCTCCCTAGACACACTGTGAACTGTTATACAGGAGGACATTGTGCACTGGTTTTTAAAATTTTCTAAGCCCCGAACGATACCCCATACAATAACGTCGCTTTAAACATGATTTAAGAATAACTGCATCGGAAGATAGCGCCATAGATATTTGTGAAATAAGTTTTAATTTAATGGGGACTTTCTTTAAGAAACGAAATTGACTCATTAGACTGATATATTTAAAATCGTACAAATAACAAGCTAATAATGACATTGGCTTAGTAGATAAAATCAGCATCAATCGAGGGTTTATATTTGCATAATTTTATATTTTAAATTGTCTATCTTACATATAGAGATTTACACCGGTAATAACTAGTTTGAAATTACTATGTTTGATACCTCTAGGTATACCACCTAGCACCAGCACTCCACAGGTTTCATATGAGCGTATGAATTACATCGTACATATGACTAATCTTCAACGGAAACTTGAAAGCGTCTAATAAAGATTTCGGAAACCAATTTGTCCTATTTTTTACTGTCATGTCCCATTTCAAACTTTCCCATTTAAGGTTTTTTTAAAAATCATGCCATTTCAGCCTCTCTTGATGGGATAAAAACGATTCCCATTTCAGCCCTTTCATTCTTTGTCAACGTAAAATCAGGAAAGTGTTATAGCAGGGCATGTCAGTATAATGTATATATAAAGAGATGTCACAGTGACACTTCGACCTGTATAAATAAGTGTTCTCCCGGCTTCAGTAAGTGCTAAGTTCTTCTAGCTATATAAATAAGCGTTCTTTATGCTCCTTAATCTTCCCACCAAGTATAATGAAAGGTTAAAACCAGAAAGGCTGATATGGTACGGTTTTTGATGTTCTCATCCAGAATACCCGCAGAAGGGTTAAAGGCCTGAAATTACACGGTATTTGTTGGAACTTTCAGAAAGCTTGAATCGGGAAAGCCCGAAATGGAATGCCACATCATTTATATTTATTGGAATCTCATATATCATATCAGGATTTACTGAACAGACGCTGAATGTAAAAGAGAAATCGACCTTCAGTGTAACGCAGTCTGCTTTGTTGGCTGTTTCGTCATGAATTCGTTATGCACTGTATAATAACTTTTATGATTTTTTTCTCTAAAAAATACTAAAACATGGGACGTATCTTGTATATATGTAAGTAATTTTAGTAAAATTATATGTCAATTGTAGTTTGTCTTGTATAATGTAACATTAAAGGCCTCAGAAAGTAAAGCATCGTCGGAAAAATAGGGTTATAGTAGAAATTCCATTGAACATGGAAGTAAATGGCTACCTCACCAAATTAGCGATGGTTTGGGCGACTAATTTTTTCGCGAAATTTGGAAAACAATCGCCAAAAGCCTTCAACTTTGGCGGCATTTGGGTCCGATCCCTGTGTCAATCCCTGATATAACTGGTCCGGTTCCTGTGCAGCTGCAATTGCATCCGCCTGTATGTAAGAGTAACTTTCTATGCCTTCTAGAAATATCAAGAAATCGAAGGTACTGGAAATTTCTCAACGGAAGAAGGAAAATTATATAAAACCGCACAGAGCAGCAGTTTTCAGTTCAGTTCAAAGTATGGAAAGGTTCGCTTTCAGTCGCGCTTTGCATTGTCTTACACGTTCCTAGTAGTTTCAAGTGGTAACTACTGATTGTGCTCCGTCGTAGTGATACGAACTCTGTAAATACTTCTGTGTGAAAAGTTCCAGAACTATAAAATGTTTTTGGAAAAACAGATTCCACCAAGTTATCAAAAGTTGTGTATGCATTCAATCCATCACAAACCCCTACGCACGTAACAATACATCGTAATTATCATGGAAATTCGTTATTAAAATTTTTATAGAAAATGTAATTGAATGATATGTGAGTACAGTATTGTTGCATGCGTACAGTTCGTAGTAGATTGAATGCATACAACAACGGTGATAGTTTGATAAAATTTATTTTCCCGAAAGAAATACTTTCCATTCTGTAAAGCAAGTCCATAACTTTCCACATAAGTACTCGTATAGCTCTACTCAATATGACTGAACAGTATCAGTAGTTACCAATTCAAACTGCTAAGAACATTAAACACAATGCAGTTCAAAGCCCAACTAAAAAGCAAAGCTCGCACGGAGACCTCTCCATATTCCGAAGTCAATTTTCAACTAAGAACTAATAACTGATGCTCACTCCACTCTTTT
Organism: Stegodyphus mimosarum; assembly: GCA_000611955.2. Classification (NCBI taxonomy): domain Eukaryota; kingdom Metazoa; phylum Arthropoda; class Arachnida; order Araneae; family Eresidae; genus Stegodyphus; species Stegodyphus mimosarum. The sequence goes on along the minus strand of KK120149.1, from coordinate 48,551 downwards.
ACAGTTTTTCCCTCTGCCGACAAGAAATTTACATTACCTTTCATTTTTCGAAATTACTGGAAGGCATGTATGCTTACAGTTAACATGGGTCGAATTTACGTAGCACAGTTACATAGACATTTAGACCAATTACAGTTATACAGAAACCGGCCCAAAATGTCGCCAAATGGTCTTTAAGTGTGATGAGGTTTGGCGATTTTCCGCCTAGACTGGCGACAAACATTGGTATTAAATTAGTATATAAAATTAGTATGGTCATCTCGCCCAACGAGATGGTCACTAATTAGTTTCCCTCCTTCTTGATGGGAGCATTTTTAGCTCCAGTGTCTTGGGCTGTTCTGTAGTTCCTTCGTAAGCCTTCTGTACGTATACAACCGCAGCCCCAGCACTTTAGGATCGGTTTGTTGCCTCTCATATTCCTCTTTAAGGCACTTAATTGCCTCATTAAATAGTCTAGACGAGCGGTCACTTGATTCCACTGGTTCCTGGACATGCAGTTCTGATTCGGTGCAGCTTTGATTCGATGATGATCTCTAGAAGTTTCTGGCTGCCTCGAACTTCACGGCGTACACTGAAGCGATTTTTAGATCTTTGATATCTGCCATTCGCAGGGCTTTTTGTATCCCGGATGTCATCGGTGAAGTACTGTAGGGACAGAATTTCTTTTGCATCTCTTGCGCAGTCTGAAAAGCCGAGATGAGACAGCCTTTCGATATCTGTGGCAAGCTCTTGGAGTGTTTTCGTGGGCTTCTATTGCCAAGATTTTTAACTGAAGCCTGCTATAGTCTTTTAAATACTTCTTGTCAAAGTGCAGCTCCAACGTGCAGGTTAGTACTTCGATGTCTAGTCTCTGGTTTTCGGCCACAGCTTGAAGGATATCCGAGGCGTGTGCACTCAGAGGAGAGGCCAGATGGCAGGCCTTAACTTGGGAATCCTATCCGTTTGCGTCCGCCACTGTAGAGAACTGAGTCTTGTGTAGTTGTCAGGAGATCTTTCCGCCATAGGTGGTAGAGTGACGAGAAGATTTAAAACGACGACTAGGATTTAAAAGCATCAGAATTGTTTCCTGCTCTAACTATTGATTTCTTTAAGCTGTCAACATCCTTGACGACCATAGCTTCGAATTTGTTTTCTGTTATGGCAGTAATTTCTCTGTTCTTTTCCGCTTGAACTGCTTCAATCTTTTATTGAACTTTATTGACCGTTCCTTCCATCTTTTCCTCGAACTGATTTGACGGCCCCTTCTATCCTTTCTTGGATCTCTTCTTCAATAGCTCATCATCATCATTCTCTTCATTTCTCTTTAATAGCTTTCATCTCTTTTGTAGCAGATTCTTATTCCGCTTTTAAGGCTTCTTTAAATGCAGCAAAATTTGACACCTGTTGCCTTAGCTGATCCTCCATCGCTCTTGTGTTTGGCATTCATTCACACTTCTGACACCAAAAATTGTTTCTGCTAGCGGTTCGTAATGAATTGAATGCACACAGAACCGATGATAGCTTGATAAAATTTATTTTATAAAAAGAAATACTTGAATATTCTAGTACTATCCACAAAAGTACTCTTCTAATTATGGCAGGGCACAATCGATAGTTATCACTTAAAAATACTAAGGACGTTAAACATAAAGCAATGCTAAGCGCATCTAAAGAGCAAAGCCAGCACGGAGATGTTTCAGTACTCCAAAGTCAACTCTGAACTAAAAAATGACAACTGTCTCTTCTCCAATCTTAAATAGCTAGAAATTTTCTGTACCTGGCTTTTTTTTTAAATTACTGGAAGGTATATACGGTTAGTCACATATAAGGGCCCGATACAGTTATAGTTACCTAGGCATTTAGGCCAGTTACAGTTATACAGGGACCGGACCAAAATGCCGCTAAGTAGGCGCCAAGTTTGGCGATTTTTGACTATTTCTTCCCAAATTTCGCGACAAAACTTTGTCGCCCAAAACATCACTAGCTTGACGATTTGTTTTTAATAAGCTGGAAGATATGTTTTTAATAATTTCTTTTGCTTCCATTATATCACGCTTTCGCTTTTGAAAATAGCATTTTACGCAAGACAGTAAGGTTCGCGAAGTGATACTTGGGGTATACGCGGAAGAAGAAGGCTCACAATTATTTGTGACTGTAAGATTTTGTATTACGAGAATGAGAAGTTCTGTCTTTGGTCGCTTGATGTGTGTGATTTCACTAGAGTCTGGAGAACTCAACATCATAACTACCCCGGCTTTAAGGCGCATGCACATTACGTCATATCGTTACGTGCGTACGAGTCCATAACAGATTGAATGCACACAGAATCAATGATAGCGTGATGAAATTTTTTTTCCAATCCCTTTTACAGTTCTGGATTTTTTAAAACAAAAGTATTCCCAAAGCTCTTGTCAGTATGACAGAGCACAGTCAGTTGTTACCACTTCAAACTACTAAGTACGCTGAAAAATAGAAAAAGCATCAGTTACATAAGTTTGAACAGCGATCTCTCAATACTCTGAGCTAAACTCTGAACTGAACTAAAAACTAATACCCTTTTTATAGTTTTCCTCCGGCTGCTGAGAAATTTTCAGTACCTTCGGATTCTCGAAATTGCTGGAAGGCATACAGTTACAGTTACATAACGTCGGATACAGTTACAATTACATAGGGTTCGGACGAGTTGCACTTACATAAGGATCGGGAAAAAAATATCTCCAAATGATTGCCAAGTTTGGCGAATTTTGGTGAATTGTCCCCAAATTTGGCAAAAAAATCAGTTAAGCTTGCTGCAATCTGGCAAGTTTGGTGAGATAGCCATTTCCGTCAAAGTTAAAGGGACTTACCCTTGTAACCCTGTTTTTTCGGGGATGCTTTTCACTCTCGAGGCCTTTCATTTTATATTACACAAGACATACTACAACTGACATATAATTTCATTAAAATTATTTACATATATGCAAAATTCGTAGCATTATTATATTATTTTAGATTACATTATATTATGCTTTATTATATTACATTACATTGTATTGTATTTTATCATATAGGTCACAACTTATAATTGTTTCCCTCTTAGTGATCTAAAACGTTTAGAGCTCGTTGATCTAAGAAAGAAGTGGCTAACTAAAAGCGGGGGGATGGTACACTACATTTTTGCTTAAAAATTCGATAAATCATTTGAAATACGAAATCAATAAAAACAAATTCGAAATTTAAAATTCGATGTTTAAGATGGAGAACTACGTGTATGTGAGAACTATATGAACTTTCGGTTGAATCTATGTTTAGGTTCTCCGTGTGTTCAAAACTGGATGGCTGTGGGTTTTCCCACCATGCGGGGAACATACGTGCATGCCAACAGAGAGGCAGATTCTTGACTGTTTAAATAGTGATGGCGCAAAGTACTCTAAAACTGTCTGTATATGGCTAGAAATGGATAACACCACTGAACGCTGATGTTCGACATAAGTTCAAATACCGGCTCACAAACTGACTGCTTACGCATTTTCGTCATCTGTAATACGGAGAAAAATACGCGTTCGATTGTAACATGAATACGAGTCAGCATCTCCTTGAAAGACGTCGAAGACATCCTTTTTCTTAGACAGATCGTTATAGCATATTTTACGATAATCAAATAATTCAGTCCACTCGACTCTAAGGAGAGGAATGTATTCGTGAAGGAGCATCTTCGAAAAACTGGCTCGTTGCACATACAGAAATAATATTGTTGCGAAAAATTCGGTGGTTGCGCCTGTATGTAAGTTTTTCGGCATAGCACTAGGGTTGCCATAAAATTGTGTATGGTAGGGTTGCCAGATTGGCGACTTTATCGCCCATTTGGCGACCAAATAGGCGATATCCCATGGTCCAATCGGGAAGCTTCTAGAATAATTTCCTGTCGAGATATTTCTCGAAACCTGTGGAACCTAATGAAAAGCTATATAAACCCTTGCGTTTCGGAGAGCCGGCGTTGGGGAGTAGTGTGATTAGTTGTGAGAATCGTGAGAATAGCTGCTTACTGTGAGTGCTAAGCTACGCGAGAGTTTTGGGAACGGAAAGCGATCGAGATAGTGCTTTGCCGTGAAGCTACCTTTACAGTATAGCTTGACAGTGTATTGGTGATTGTTCCACGGTGTTTATTATAAGTTTAGTGTTGCCGTGAAGTTACCTTTACAGTTACAGCCTGAAGCTGTGTTGCTGATTGTTTCAGCGTATTTATTGTAGATTTTCGACGCTTTTAAAGGTAATTTTGGAACTGTGCTGTAAATAGTGATTCTTGTAAATAAATTGTGCTTTTTACTGTTCTGCATCGTGTTTTCATCGGATACTCTCAAATCCACGAACCCGTAAAACGCAACAATATGCAGTCACTCCTTTCGTCAGAATGTGAACCCGGGTCGAACAGCCAGTGTATTACCTATTTGACTACAAATAGGCAAGTCAGTATAGTAACCTGGACGTTATTTAAATGCTAGATTCAAACTTTACAAACAGTCATCATTTAGATGCCATAGAATAAATATTGCAAATTATCTAAATGCAAGACTAGCACTAGCTTACATACAAAATACAAAATTTATCTTGAACTCTTAAACGTAACGTAAGTTCTCTTTTATATATATACATATTTCGCTGGGAGTTGTGGAATCTGCTATTTATTTACAATATAGAAAGTTCAGTAATATAAATATTAGACACTTTTCTTGCTGGGAAATGATAACCAACATTTGAAACATGACCTTTGAGGTTCCACTAATTATGATTCCTCCAAAACAAAAGAAAAAGTTTGAATTGTTTATGCTTAAACAATTTTTTTCAACCTTTGACCAGGAAACACAAAACAGTTTTTTCCCGCTTCTTGAAGTTTTCAACATCGAAAATGCGGCAATAGGAATCCCAAGACAGACGGACCTTGGGACAAAACCGCTATTGTTGCTGGACTTGACCTTCACTTGCTTCATTTCATCGTCTCGTGGCTTTCAGGTTTTTCTCGACGCACACCTGTTGATGTAAGTCATCATGATAAATCCCCTCGCAGCTAACATTTGCTTGAAGACCTAGACAAAACATCTGCCTGGTTAGTGTCATGGAAACAAGTGTCTTTGGACGTCAAAAAATGAATTAAAATGTTTTTCACCAGATGCCATAGAATCTGTAATGAATTCAGTAAAGTGTTCCTAATTAAACCAAACACAAAAATCCATCTGCATGCAAATACTATGACCCTCAAAACATCTTTCTTCTACTTATTACAAACGTCTTCCAAGCAGCAAATTTCTCTGACAAAAATAAGCAACATAAAATCTCTATTCATTGTAATAATTAATTCATTTATATATTCTAGTATATAAATTACAGAAAAAAAAAGATAGGGGATAAAAATAGTAGTATTTACGGAATCAAATACTTTAATTCAAATTTTCTAATGCTAGACATAGAGATATCTTCTATTCTGGAAGGCCGCATCTTATTCGATCAAGGCTGTGTGATGATTACTGATAATGAATATTATTATTAACTGGAGACTGGGCATTCGATTCCTCGAATCTCAAGAATCTTCGCTCTCTTTTTAGTCCAAATAGGCAATTTGCCCAGAAGGACTATTAATTTCGTTTTGACATTTTTACTTTGATTCACTAAAAGTGCTGTTGCATTTTTCAAACTGTTGCCACCAAATATGATAGCCCTGTATTATATTTAAAGAAATTAAATAATGAAGAAGCTGCATAAATGAGTATATGTTTTTCGCATTGTGGTAAAACAATACCTAATACAATACCTATGGGCATTTGGAAGCCCAAATTTGAAATTTGGAATTTGTTTTATTATCGATTTCATATTTTGTAAATCTTTAACGAATTTTTGATTAACAAACTCAAGGATTTCAAAGCGAGCAAAGGCAACGTTGTACAGAAAAAACATTTTTATCACCAGCGTATGAGACTGTGTATCAGAAATTCTACAAATATGCTCATTTTAAAATTATTTGCCGATATTACTCTTGAACTGAATTTTATGGTTTAAGTGCGAAGAACATGATATTTAATAAATAAAGGTAACACACAAAATGTTAAAAAAACGCCCCTTTGGACGTAATTAAAATCTGAAACCTTTCACATTTTCTCCCCCCCTCCCCCAATCATTTGAACATTTGGAATTTTAACCTAACAACTTCTTTACCTTTAAACTAACTTCGGAAACTTAACTAGCTACGAAAAAAAATAGTTTTATTGACATTCAGCAGAAGCTCTTTATAAGGCTCCCACCTTCTTCGCATGCCTTCGTAGTGTAGTGTTCAGCACGCTCGACGCGTATTCGAGAGGTCCGTGGTTCGAGTCCCGGTGAGGGCTTGTTCATTTTTCAATACTCCTGCTTTAAAAATACCTAATGTCTTTACAAGTGGCGCCCGAACTAAAAAAGGTGGTGGATGGTGATTCTCCACCACCAGGATTTGGCGATTGGGTCCCCTAATTCCCAGTCGCTCTTTAAAAGGCACTCTCCATCTTTTTCATTCATCATTAAGTTTTTCTCCCATCCTTTTCGCATGCCTTCGTGGTGTAGTGGTCAGCACGCTGGGCGCGTATTCCAGAGGTCTGTGGTTCGAGTCCCGGCGAAGGCTTTGCACATTTTTCACACCACTCCTGCTTCCGAAGTAACCTAATGTCTCTACACCTTCATTAAAAAAGAAGGCGATTGTTTCAGTCTTGGTGGTCTGGCTGACGGATGTTATTGAATTATGCTGTGGCAGCGTGGCTGCCCTGAATGAATACTTTTATTTTTCTGGATTGAATTTAGTTTTCCATGTTTAATGTTTATTTAATGTTAACTCTTGAAATAATTCTTTTTCTTCTGCGTTTATTTTGATTTTGGAAAATCAAAAGAAAATTTTAAATTGCAACTCGGATATTTTTGTCAAATTCTACTGAAAAAACGAATTTAAGGTTATAGGGTTTTTAATTATATATTTCATTTGCAAAATTTGATTTGTATTTTCTTAATAAATATAATAGTAATTTGAAGAATTGTATTCCCAATTTTTTTTTCATTAAACACAGATTTCAGAATTTGCTTTTAGTTAAAAATTTTCAGTATTAAAAGTTTTTTTTCTTTCGAGAAAATGTAGAATTCTTCCTATCTCTAATATTATCATTCTCTTGCATTTCAAATTTATATTTAATGTGTTCTACAAAATTTTAGCTGATTTTCACTAATACAGAGGGAAAACTTTCCTTTTCCTTTTGGGAGTAGTCCTTCCCGTAGAGCTTTTATGAGGGGGCATAAAATGTATATTTAAATATCAAATTTTCACTTCATATCGTTTGAGAAATATGGGACTAAAGAATTAAACACTCACTTTTTTTTTATTTCAAAAATACATCTATTAAATTAATTACAGCTTAGTACTGTTCAAGTAACGTTTTAAAAATTTAGGAAACATATTCATTTGTTTAACAGAAATTAAAATAAAAAAAAACTCTTAAAGCTTTCAGATTTTATACTACGACCAAACGGGAGTTTTTTTAACGTTTTGTACGTTACCTTTATTTATTAAATACCATGTTCTTCACAACTAAACCACATACAATTCAATTCAACAGCAATATCACACATATCTTTAGAATTTCTGCTGCACAGTCTCGCGCGTTGGAATTTTTTTTCTTTTTCCCCGTACAGTGTTGCCGTTGCTGGATTTGAAATCGTTGAGTTTGTTAATCAAAAATTCGTTAGAGTTTTACAAAATATGAAATCGATAATAAGCAAATTCCGAATTACAAATTTGGGCTTCCAGATGCTCGTATTCGCAGTAGGATTACGTCATTCAAAATTTGATGGCTCTAGGTACCGTTGTTTTATCACAATGCAAGAAACATACATACATTCATGCAGATTTTTCATTATTTCATTTCTTTAAATATAATGTAGGGCCAATATTTGGTGGCAACAATTTGAAAAGTGAAACGCCGTTTTATAATGGACGATACAAAATGCCAAAACGAAATTAATAGCACTTCTGAAGAAATTGCCCCTTTGTGGTAATAAAAAGAAGAGCAGGATTTACACAGATGCAGTTCCAGAGCTATTGCTAAATGAATCTCTTTTTAGAAATTAATTAAAGTGTTACTGATCAACACCTTCCAACTCATGTAACCACATTTTATTTGTTTCAGTAGTCCTTCCCGTAGAGCTTTTATGAGGGGGCATAAAATGTATATTTAAATATCAAATTTTCACTTCATATCGTTTGAGAAATATGGGACTAAAGAATTAAACACTCACTTTTTTTTTATTTCAAAAATACATCTATTAAATTAATTACAGCTTAGTACTGTTCAAGTAACGTTTTAAAAATTTAGGAAACATATTCATTTGTTTAACAGAAATTAAAATAAAAAAAAACTCTTAAAGCTTTCAGATTTTATACTACGACCAAACGGGAGTTTTTTTAACGTTTTGTACGTTACCTTTATTTATTAAATACCATGTTCTTCACAACTAAACCACATACAATTCAATTCAACAGCAATATCACACATATCTTTAGAATTTCTGCTGCACAGTCTCGCGCGTTGGAATTTTTTTTCTTTTTCCCCGTACAGTGTTGCCGTTGCTGGATTTGAAATCGTTGAGTTTGTTAATCAAAAATTCGTTAGAGTTTTACAAAATATGAAATCGATAATAAGCAAATTCCGAATTACAAATTTGGGCTTCCAGATGCTCGTATTCGCAGTAGGATTACGTCATTCAAAATTTGATGGCTCTAGGTACCGTTGTTTTATCACAATGCAAGAAACATACATACATTCATGCAGATTTTTCATTATTTCATTTCTTTAAATATAATGTAGGGCCAATATTTGGTGGCAACAATTTGAAAAGTGAAACGCCGTTTTATAATGGACGATACAAAATGCCAAAACGAAATTAATAGCACTTCTGAAGAAATTGCCCCTTTGTGGTAATAAAAAGAAGAGCAGGATTTACACAGATGCAGTTCCAGAGCTATTGCTAAATGAATCTCTTTTTAGAAATTAATTAAAGTGTTACTGATCAACACCTTCCAACTCATGTAACCACATTTTATTTGTTTCAAATTAGCTTTGTAAAGCATAGATTCTTCTTTCTAAGATTTACATACCTCCTTCATATACACATCCCTAAAAACAAGGTGCGTGTTAGAATATCAATTTTTTAAAATGACTAATTATTCCAATGTAAGTAATGTTTTAAATTACTAATTAAACAAATATTTTATTACTGTGTGAAGAATATGCCTTTTACTAATCGTAGCTTATGGCAATTCCTTAATAAAACTGTAAACGACTTATCGCTATATCTAAGATGAAACAGAAACTTAAGAAGTGTGTAAAAGATCCTTTAATTTAAAACTAAATAGTTTGAACAGAAGGCACAACTGGTGCATACAAATCAGCCAGCATGAAGAGAACTCAAAATATAATTTTAAAGCCAAATCTAAGTAAAAATTAACCAATGGCTACCCAGAAAAATTTAAACGCGAAAGTTGGCTCTTAAACTTTCAGCGGTGTAAAAATACTATCGGCAAGAATAAAGTAACACCGACGACAGGAACTCTTATCTTAGAATAACAATTAGTAACATGGCCTTCAGCAGGCAGAACACGCTCTGTCTAAACAATCTCAAACCTAGAACTCTTACTTAAAAGTACCTCAGCTAATTTGCATTCTGGCAGGAAAACGGAAAGAAAGAAGTGACAGTACAGTTTCAGAACATAAAATAACTCGCTAATTAGCATAAACTCTACAACTATTGTTAACAAATCGAAGTGGTGAATTCTAAAAAATATTCTAGATGTATTTTAGCGCCATATTTCATTTATTTTAGCGCCATATTTCATTTATTTTATTTACTTCGAATTGCTACTTTACTTTTGTTTACTTCCCCCCAATGGTAGTATTGAAATTAAGGGGCGCATCTAGTCATCGATGGTGTCCTAAAAATTAAACAAATATAGTACATTATAATTGCAACATTGAATTATTTTGATGCCTCAGAATCCTAAAAGTATTTTAGCTTACAGCATCATACATCTTAAATCGTCCCCTCAAAGCCACAAAGCCATAACCAAACCAGTTACTATTTAATCAAATCGCCAGTTGTTACCGTATGAGACTCAGGTACAGTCTATCACAATTCCATTTTATCTTCTAAATCGGTGGTCTCAAATTCGGCAGCCCATGAGCCGCAAGCAGACGCCGAAGCAATTTTATGAGGTCCGTGAGTACATTTTAATTACATATTTGCTGACAAGATTTCAAGATTTATTCTTTGAAATTCGAGTTTACATTACCTTCTTTACCTATATAAACGAACAAGAATAATGCACGAGAAAAAAACTATAAATGAAGGCTAAATTACAATGTGATATAAATCTTATTCAAAGATTTGAAGATACACATTTTACTAACTTTTATTCGTAATTCTGTCAGAAAATAAATAAGCTCTGTTATGAATTTTTGCACTAAGAATAAATAATCGCTTAGTTCAGCAAATACACTATTCTGTCATCAGCCGTTTTTGACAGTAAAATATTATAAGCAAAGAACCTGATTGTCTAATGAGTATATACAATCCGTGATGAAGATAATTTCTAGTAATTTCTCTTCGAGACTACAAATTATCAGAATCGAAATGCCATCAAATGCCAAGCTATAGTAGGAAATGTTAAAAAGTTTGAAAGTTTAAAATTTTTACAAACGATCATATGCCTTTATTTAGGTTAGAAAAAAATTTTAATAAATAAGAGATGGAGACTACGTTGTCATTATTTGTTCTCAAGTTTTGTATCGCTTGGAAAATGTTTTCTGTAAACTTAGGAAGCTTTCAGAATTAATTTAATTTAAATTTCAATTAAATTATTTAATGATTAATTAAACATGCTAGCACTATTTTAAATAAATGTCAGTCTAAAACTTTAGTATCCAGATATCAATATATTCAAATTATAAAGTTGTAATCAAACATAACTGTCTTACCGGAATGAAACTACCGGAATGAAATTACCGGAATAAAAAATAAACATAAATTTGAGATAAAAAATTAAACATAAATCTAATTTTTTTTCATTGCCATATTATTATTGGTTGCGTATGTTTTATACAATATAAATGTAAATATTTAGCAAGCGAAATTTAAAATTTATTTAAAATATTTTTTATCTTGTTAAAAAAATCATTTTCTTCAAAAAAAAAAAGTGGTCCGTCAGTTATTTTCAGTTCGTACATTCGTCTCACATGCAATTTAAGTTCGACCACTATTCTAAGTATTAATCAGTCATATCTCGTTCTAAACTTTCGTAAATTAGAAAATTTCATTTTTGGTTTAAAGTTATCATCTCTTACAAAGTTCTGAACATATCAGCAAACGCATATGTGTAAATATAAATCCAAAGTCAAACGACCTAAAAAAAAACATTCGTAATCGAATTCAGAATAACAAACAAAGTTAAAGGAATAAAATCAATAGCACGCATATTCTCTAATACTAAAACCAATACGCGAATTTTATTTTCTTTCAAAATCTGTTTTAAGTGGGTCATAAAGAAACTATAATACTCCCAGGTTACTGGACCTTCCTTTAGCTTATTAAGCACAATCTCATGCGCAGCCATCTTCTCATCGAAATGCAGACTATTGTTTAGTTTTTCGCCTTTCGCTTCATTCTTTCAAGAGAGCGACAGTTACAGTTGTTCAACTTTGGAAGAGAAATAATAACGCTATGGTTTGGCTGGCTACCACGGGATAATGACCTCTATTAGCGTCTTGAAAGGGCGTGGTATTTATTATTTTTTTTCTAACTTTCTTTATTAATCTGAGTTAACTGCAAAAGCGCACTGTGAGCTCGAAACAAGTATCGTGGTGTTAATCTAGAGATTTGTGCTAAGTTTGATAAACGTTGTTTCTGGAGGTATAGAATCTAAATTTAGAAAAACGAATAACATTCTTAATCTTTTATACAATTGAATTAAACAGAAGCTAGACTTTAATCTTCGTCCAGTTTTCAAGAATTTATTTTAGTAGCTCAAAAACAAATATGAAATCAGTCGTTCAATTAAATGAATCACGTAGAATCCTTTTAAAATAATTGCTTTTCGAAGCAAGTTACTTTTTTTAAATTAAGAGGGGAAACTACTGACTTCTTCATTTTTAAATATTTTTTTATTTTTTTAAAAACAAAAAAAATTATGATGAAAAACACTTTTTTTAATTTTCAAAAATGCTTTTGTTTTTTAATTAAAAAAAATAAACTTAATGATGATAAATTTTAAGATAATATATTAAAGTAGAATAGTACATCATAGTTAAAATTATAGAAAACATTATGGTAATATATTTTATAGCTTAATTCAATATAATTATTACATAAATTATAGCTTAAGAACTTATTTTAAAAACATTTTATGTTTTAAAAACGTTACCTTGGATTTAGTTCTAATTCGAATATTCGTTTTTTAACTGAGAGCTCTTTTTAACATATTTTGTGATATTTCGGAATTTTGCTAATTTATTTTTAAAAAATCCACTTAATGAATGAATCCAAAATAATATTTTTGATACATGTTACTAGAAACACACACAAAAAGAATGCAGTGGGTTTCATCAGTCAGTCACCTTTTGTAAGAATTTATCTCGTTTAAAGTAATAGAAACAAAACATGGATAATCCGAGTCATATCCGAAAACTTTTAAACTATTTTTTTGTTTTTCTCTTAAAGCATCTAATACTAATTTTTAAGTTCAGTATTTTGTTTTTCGAAAAACTAGTTAGTACAAAAAAGAAAGCTAAATTAACGTATACTTTATAGAAAATTTTTCTTATGGTTTCACTTTGATGCAGTTTTAATTTTTTGAACTTTTTTTCGAAAAACTAAATCTCCTCCAAACTATATCTTGTAAGGCACCGTATATTATTTCGCTCATCAAATTTTGCACTCTGTATTCATAAACTTCACTTCGACAATGCGATTAAAAATTGCTAACTAATTTTAATTTAAACCTTGAATTGATTTATTTAAATTTTTATATGTTCCCTGCATCGTGAAAAATGTAATAAGAATTAGAAATGCTTTCACACTCATCTGTTTATAAAAAATAATACATATTTCACTTTTTCATTGAAATAGTTCACTTTAAAATTATTTTTTTTAATTAGTAATGAAATAAATGAGATAATCTTTAAAATTCGAGAAATAATTTAACACTGCTTTCATTACTTTGGAATTAAGTTCTTTTTATGCATGTCGCGAAATGGAAATATAGATTAGTAAGCAGTTAATTATTGACGCTTTCAACTTTAGTAGGTAATAATATTCCACACATCTTTTCTAAATGTAAACCTTATTTAACTCATTATACAGTTTTTAGGGCTTTTGCTAAAGACAAAGGTTTCATTTTGCACTGCTTAATTTTCCTACTTATTTTAGTTCAGAGTTGCCATAATCACGGCGCATATAAGATGGTGAGTCACTTCAATATAATTAATTAATTTTTTTGTTGTTGTTTTGATTTTACTTTGCTTTATTTTACTTTTGTAGTAATTTTGTACTCGCGCCATATGGACAATACCTCAAATCGCTTAATTTCTCCAGGGAACTGATGCATGATTCACTGCATCTTTTCGCTCAACAGCTGCCGGTCTATGGTCTAGAGCTTTTTAGTAACCAAAATAATTACAGGTTTTCTTTTTGCTGGAAGATTCAGACTTAGCAGGTGGTTGAGCGAAATGTATTAACTACTGAATGATTCACCGCTCACGTGTTACGCTTTTGATTCAAACTAATTTCTATGCATTTTGGTCATTTTGGCTTTTCCGTCTAGATTAGCAGTTACAGTCTTTTACGACTCATGAGTGGATGAGACAATAGAGCTGACATTGTTTTGATTGATTGTCGTTTTGCAAAAGTTTCATATTTTACAATTTAATTGAAAGAAAAATACATCAATGTAAAAACTAAATTTAGGCAAAACTATAATCTTAGATAAACGTAGATTTTTCAATAAAACTTTATCAATTTCGAAGACAATTTCGCATAGTGTCTTTTCTTCAGCCGCAGAAACAGCCTTGCTTTATAATGTATCGAGCAAGATGAACGCATTTTGCTAAACCGAAACTGTTTTTGTACATTAAAAGAAGGACTTATACCAGATCATTATAGTTTTATTTAAAATCTACTCCAATCAAAGGTTTCTTTTTTTTCCTAATTTTATTTAAATCATTTAACAACAAGGTAATACAAATACGTTATAAAATTTGAAATCAGTTCTATTTTAATGCTTAAAAGAGGCGTTGTTGCTTTTACTCTGCGAAGAAAATCATATGCCGTTAAATAGGAATCCGTTGTTAATCCCCACCACATACAATATCTTTCTTTTAGCTTTCAAATTAAAATAATGCATGGCTAATAAAAACATGCATGGCTATAATAATGCATAAGTGAGTAATTTAAAAACAATATGTAGTTTTAGTAATACTGCTATATGCTGTCTAATTTTCAAACCTATGTTCAAACTTTGTACAAAATACTACAGAAACGTACTCAAATAACGTCATATTGTAAGGACCTTCAGTTTGACTAACGTTTATTTTATTTTAAAACTGTACTATCATCTCTTATTTTCCACTTCCGGCCAGAATTTAAGAGTAAATATGTTTATGCAAATTGTACTTGCTAACGCTTAAGTATTTAAGTTGTGGCTTTTTGCCAAGAGCGTAGTAGAAGGAGCGACGGTGAGCCACCTTGCCACGAGTCTTCACGCAAGCTTGCCATCAGTTACTATCCGCCTTTAAGGCCAGAGGTTTTAGTCCTCTTGAAAGCTAAAGACGTATTGTAGTTTTCCGCACTTTGCGTACTACAAGTAAAAGTAGTAATTTAAAAGGCCAGTCTTAGTGTTAGTCATCTGTGTAAAATATTAAAAGTTAGCTCTTATTTAAACTTTATTTAGCTAGTAGTCTTATATTTTTACTTTCAGACCACAAGTGGTTAGTCTTTGTATCCCGAAGTGCGGGAGCGACTGTGAAAACGCTGAAAAAATAAAGGGGTAATTTTAACTCTTCTCATTGTGTCGTCTTTGCTACACTTCACATGACATAGTTTGCAGTCAACTCACTATAAAGTCAAGGCCCGTCATGTTCGCCAAACAGATAAAAAGTAATTCAAGTCCTGATAGTGGCGCCCGAAGGAGAAGACCCATGGCCGACTTTCAAGAGGAATTTGATGAACCCGTGGTATCGGCCCAAAATTCAGAAATGCCAGCTGCCACCCTAGAAGGATTTGGATACATCGTCCAGACCATGCGAGCATCAATGAAGCCAGCAGCGAGCTTCGATAGGAATTCATTGGTGAATAACTTTTTGGAAAAATTAGATGACCACTTTATGTTGTATAGAGTCCATGACTTCCAAAAAGTGACTTTGGCTACTAGTGCTTTGAGGGATCAAGCACTTAGTTGGTTCAAGTGCATCGGAAAAAAATTTCTTGGGCCAACCGGGAAGTCCTACCTATACTTACGAAAATTTCAAGATCTTCTTAGCAAAGGCTTTCCCAGTAGTACGAAACCGTGCGAAATTAGAAGCGGAACTCTTTAGCACATACCAGCAAAGAACTGAGGACCTCTCAAGCTTCATTTCAAGAAAAATGCAATTATTTAATCTTTTGTATTGAAGCGGCCGGATCTTGAAATAATACAAGTAATTTTGCCTAGGTTACTTCCCCAGGTATAAGACTTTATCGAATTAAGGTATCCGACAACTTTGGGAAAATTATTTGAGCTCGCAATCCAGTTTGAAAGCAGAAGAACGGCGGACATTGAAAGTAGACGCCAGTACGAGCAACGAAGCCAATTTGGTGCGCCAAGGCCACAGCAGAGGCAAGATCAAGACTACGGAAGCTAGTCGATAGTGGTCAAAGAAACCTGAATGTTCGAAAACAACCAGCGAACGTCGACAGTTCAAAAATAAGCCAGACGAAAAGTTTGAAGGCCAGCGGAAAGGCCCGGAAAAGAAGAAAGAAGATTTAAACTGAAACGGATTTCTGCTGACGGGAGGGTGCGGAAACCGAAGGCCAAGAAAATCCCTCTACCATCAAGCTCAATACAGTTGTTTGAAAAATTTAGTTCTTCCGAAGATTGACGTGTTAGTGAACAATATTCCAGCCACCGCCCTCCTGGATACAGGAGCTCAGTGTAGCTTTGCGCTATACAAAATGTGCTATACAAAAATTTAATGTAGTTTTCGTATTCAAATTCCAGTTTAACATCTGAAACAGTTTCAGCTAATCTGTTACCACAGCTCGAATCGTTTAAGAGCTGATCCCTAAGAAATTCAAGATCTGAGCATAAAATCATGTATTTAAAACGAGTTATTCAAAATAAAAAATAACTAAAATCAGAGGAAGAAAAAATGAAAATCTTACTGTAATGCTATTTCATCATAAATGACGCCTCATGAAAGCTTTTGCATTTATTTAATAAAGAAAAAGGCTTGATTATTTAAGATACAGCTGTGCAATGTTTTTTCACTAAATCACTTGCGCTGGAGGCTTGCAGTAAATATTTCCATCATGTGAAGTGGTAAATATTTATATGTTAGGAAAATAGAAAATTCACGTAATGAAAATGATAATACCTCTGGAGGAGTTAAAAATCTTTACCCTAGTTTGAAAAACGCATATCCGGCATTTTAAAACTCAAAGAGCAAATATTATTTATAATGGATTTTAAAGTTATCCGATGCTAACTTGCAAATTAGGTTTAAATCTATAAGCAAATTTTGCTTTTTCCACTACATGCTTTCGTGGTATAATTGATAGTATACCGGGCCAGCACTCGGAAGATCTGCGGTTCGAATTCCAAGCATCACGTATTTCTCATGTTTCTCGCTCCGAAGTTCTATATGTCTACACAGACCAGGATTTAATGACTCGATTTTTTATGACTGGATCTGTCTTCAAGTGGTGAAGAATAAATGGAATTATCGCTTTTGTAGTGTAACTGGTAGCATGTCCAGTTAGCAATCGGAAGATCGGATATTTCATTTTCGTGACGTACGGGCGTACGTATATATGTTGGTATATCGTATAACTTAAAAACGATTTCCTGCAGAACGTTGAAATTTTGTATATCGAACTGCTATGATATGTAGTTATGCAACTCTATTTTTATTGCGATCGGCAGTATCAAACGTATACATATATCTGTAAAATATAAAAATTACGATGGCTTTGCTCTACGCGAACAGACAACCTTTAATTTACTTTCCGCAATTTCAGGATCTTCCCACTAGACCACTACTTTCGAGAACATTCTGGCATTCTCGGACCTCTGATGTGACCTGATTGCCAATCTTCATCATTCCTGTGCCCATCTTCTAAATTAACACAGCTTATTAATCAGTCGACAGGATTTTCGAACCTGTGCGGGGAAACCCCAATGGATTTCGAATCATATCGACTAATAACGAAGCTGTGATAATTTAGAAGATGGGCACAGGAATGATGAAGCTTGGCGATCAAGTCACATCATAGTCCAGGTGTTCTCGTTACGGAGTGGAAGGCAGCAGAAAGATGACACAAAAGCCTTTCACTTTAAAGTTCCATAACTAGACGGCAATTAAACGGCAGATCATGTTTCTTTTTTGACGAAGAGCTCCAAATTAGATATCCAATAGTGATTTAAATTAAATAACATCCAATCCTGCGTCATAACTTATGCTAAACAAAAGAGGAGAAGAGCAGCAGAGGTTCTTATGGCGATGGCGGGAAGCGGTTTGACTAAAAAATGCCGTGTACTTGGTATTTGTATCAGCGGTTATATAACATGCTAGAATATTCTCGAAAGTACTGGCCTAGGGGCAAGATCCTGAAATTGCGGAAAGTTAATTAGACGTTGTATGTTCGCGTAGAGCAAAGCCATCGTATTTTCTATATTTTACATACCTATCAGTAAAGATATAAAGTAAGAAATTAAGAACCAATATTACACAAATACCAAAAACTGAAATTCATGAGTAATAAATTTTAAAAAAATCCTATAAACGTAAAAAAGCATTTAATGAATGTTGAAACTAAAATTCTTCGAAGACTTAAAAGCCTAATTCAAAAAATGAATGACATTTAAAGATCATATTATGTTATTAAAAAAGTTTTTTTAATTATATATATATATATATATATATATATATATATATAAAATATTATTAAAAATTTTTTAACTATATATATATACATATAAAATATATGCAAAATATAATATATATATATATATATACGTAAAATATAAAAGGCACTTAATTGGCAATAAATCTTTAAATTTCTAATTTTCAATTAAAGTACAACCTATTACAAAGCACCTGCATTTTCCCTGCAGCAACCGCAATGCGAAAACTCTTACCTGATCGCTATCAAGAACTCAAACAAAGACTTTTCGAGCTTATAAATACTACTGCAACTATTACGAATTGTCTTTTGTTGCTTACTCATGCCTGAATAAGCTACTTCTTCTGTTTTTCTATATTTCTTCACTGTTTGAAAAAATGTAACTACGTAGTTTAAAATTGTGGGGTGCAGATGACCCCCATTATGCTGCTCCATGTAATGAGATATGTTACGCAATAAGATATGTTGATGTCGTCAAGTAATAAAAAGGTTCTCCATAATTATCAAGTGATATTGTGATTCTTAAGAGCTGCAATTATTCACTGTATCACAAAGTTAAGCTATTTGCTATCGCCGTCTCGGCCAGTCCAGCTATGTGTGTTGTTGAATGTTTCTACTAAATACTATCATCCTATCAATTTATTATTGCATATATGCCCACCGCCTTACCCGGCTTACAAATTTTTATCCGGCTTTTATTTTCCCAATCGTTGATCGTAGTCATAGACTTGACGAAAATATTCATATTTTGGCAATGTCAAATTTTTTAAAAAAATTAATTTTCGACAAATAATAATATCTAACTTTTAATACAGTCTCTCGGTTCCTATGCTTACATTTAGAAAAGTCGTATACTCGTTATGAAAAAATTAGAGTATAAGAAGTTTTTACGACAAAAATAGATTGAGATATTTAACTTCATTTGCAATTTTTGATATCATTTCAAACTTGCCTGGAGGAATCGGCTTATTAAGTTAGAATAATTTGATGAAATAAGTTTAAATGAAGTGCAGCAAAAAATGCTTTAATTTGTGTGCTTGGTGTCCACATGCGATTTTTTAACTAGTTTTATCATATAAAAATCGAAATGAGAAAATTGTGCGAATAATTAAATTTTCGAAAGGCGGGGTTATAATTAGAACATAAGGAATTAAAGGAATTTATAGATAAACTATCAGCAACTATTGTTTATTAAAAAAGACTTTATTTCAATCAGAGTGCATATTAATATTAACATTATCAGTATCTAACAAGATATCTTCCTCTTTTTTTCCCCTGTATCCTAAATCTCGCGCTCTGTTATTGTTGTTCATTGCTATTCCATAAGCATTCATTTGATACGGATGAAACTGTAGTCTACGACAGCAGTCTGCTACAGCTTGCGTGTTGTCGCCATCGTCACCGCTTCCGTCACTGTTCACGCTGTCCTCCTACGTGCGATGATCTTCAGAATCGTCATACCACGCCTTTTTTTAAACTCTTTGCTAATACTGTTTCATTAGTGAAATCTCATGCAGCCAAAACCCGTGGACACATCAATTCGTAAAACGAAAACAATCACTACGCGTGCGAATCCATTTTAAAATTTAGGGAAACTCGCTTTCTGAACGCTTTGAGGCAAGAGAAAAATGCTTCAGTACTTAAAACTTTTCAGAACGTTACGCTAAAATTCTAAGCGGAAAAATATGCGAGTAAATATGGTAAAAGCATGAAACACAGAATTATCTTCTTATCGGCATTTCATGAATAACTCTGAATACCTTTCAAGGATTTCATCAAAGAATCTGTACAACGCACCGTATATTGAGACGTCTTGAGCTTGAAAAGGAAAAAAAATGACTGTATGAAATCTACTGCGCTAAAAACGAAGTTCCGAATGTCTCATTCGTGCTAGTTTTCATTATACCCAACGGAGGGGCGGGGGGGGGAGAAAAAAATACGAAGAAGGCGGGAGAAACTGAGTTATAAACTGAATATTACATTTTATCGAATTGATCAAAGCGTTTCGTGGTATAAAACCATTTCCACGTTGAAGTGGGAGCGCCACATGAAAGTGGAACAAGGACTTCCAAGCAACCAGCTGAAATCACATCCAACTACCGCTCATTGAGAATCTCTTTTTATGTCTCAGAGAGTGAATAATCCATTCACAAGTTTCGACTACAATTTCTCATGCTTACAGGATAAAATTTCATACGTAATTAAGTGTTCTGCAACCAGTTTTTGAGATTATTTTGAAACTGCAAATTTTATTTATTTATGTAATCAGTCGTTTTTACTTACACCCAAATCGCATTCAAATGTCTTTTGTGACTTTTTTTTTTAGATAAAACCTTAGGCTCAATGGCCAATTTTATTACCTTTCATTTGAATTCCAGTTTTCCTTGAAATGACTGGGTTACATATTACTCAAAGTGTTTGACGATTCTTATTGCTCTTGTTATTTCTGTAAATAAGATTTTTCAGGTGATTTTACAATTGTATTTTATTTCTATAATAATTCTTTCAATTTTTGTATTTTTACTGAATTATTTTCGTTTTTATTACTATTTAAATAATAATTTATTCACCAACATTTATTAATATAAATAAACATAGTATTCTTGGGGAGAAAAAAATCAAACATTAAACTTGAAAAAACGCATAAACAAATTAATTTTTTTTTCAGAAACTTAAGCCAAACTTTGGTAATTTTTCCAATGCAAGTTAATGCTAAACAGCTCATATTTTCATCAAAAGAGCTTCACGGATTTGAAACACCATACTAATGTACCTAGACTTAACGATTAACGAGAATGATTTTAATTTTAAGATTTGGTTTTTAAATGAAGATATTGATATATTTTCAAAAATCGGATCAAGCATTATTAATTATTTTGCCTGTTATATCTATTGTGTATTGTAGAAATGTTTTAGAATATTTCGACTACAATTTATAATTTTAAATGCTGAGGCCCACTGGCGGCCGCATGAATAAAACTTAAACTATTCAATAAAATAATATCTAACAATTAATTAAATCATTAACCATAAATTAGTCATTAAAAAATAACGCTAAAATTAAACTAGTTGCACAATTTTTAAATTTATTTTTAATTTTTTATAAAATTTTATGAAATATTTTTATAATTATGTTGTTGATGAAGTTTCATCTCTTACAAACAACTATTCTTTCTCTGTTCTTTTCATATTGTTCAATAACAACTTTTCACTCACAATCTCAATTTCGTAAAACAGCCGATAACTTTTTGGATCGACATTTTTCAGTTCAAGAGTTTTTCTTGGAATCTGAAGTGCTTTTCTAAATTCGACTGACGTTGGTATGTCATCATAATCCAAAAGAATGTTCATAACATACTTCAACTGATGTCTGAAGAAAAGCCACATTTGCAAAAAAGAGATTAATTCCCTGTACTGACTATGGTATGCATGGTCTCCAGAAGAGGTACCGAGTTACTTTATCTTCTTCGAAGTGCTTGCATTTTAATAAAATTCAATAATTCTATTCATCATTTTCTGAATATCTTTCCAATTACGACATATAAAAGTTTTTACAATACTCCGGTTTAAGTTTGTATGTTAAGAGTTGTATTTGCAGGAAAAAAACACTAATGTTGAACGGACTAAACTGGATACGAATGAACTATTCAAATCTTTGGTAGGTGTTAAGTAGAATGTCCTACAATGAAAAATAAGTATGTTGTCAATCTGGGTTTTATAAGCGGCGGAGAAGAGTTTATTTAATAAACGTCGGGTTTTCTGTTAATTAGTATTGTTACGTGCGTGCAGGTCGTAATGGATTCAATGTATATAGAACCAATGATAGCTTCATGAACTTTATTTTCCCAAAAGAAAAACTGGAATCTTTTATAAAAATACTCGTACAGCTCTTCTCAGTGTGACAAAGCACAATCAGCTGTTATCATTTCAAACTGCTAAGAATGTTAAAAAAAAGCCTGAAGTACATAAGCTCGCTCAGTGATCTTTAATTATCTGAGCTATAGTCTGAATTCAACTAAACTGAAAGCTTGATTTGACTTGACTATAAATTGAATGGAGTAACGGCAGCGAAGCTCTCTTTGCTCCGTTTGTGTTACAACGTTTATTTTAAAAATTCATCAGTTGAATAGCAAGAATGTTTTAAGGGAAACAGCAAAGAAAGAAAGAAAATTCCCAAAGGAGGTCTGATTTAAAATTTGTGGTATTCAAGCAGAGGCAATGTCAGAGAAGAAACTCGAAACGGATTAGAGATGTGGACCCGAAGTCTGCAAAAGTATAAGAGGCGGTAAAGAGAATTAAATCATAAGAGTTTTAGCAGGATAAGCGTATTTTTCCAGAAGACGTACTGTCTTTTTGACTGTAGACAATTGGAGTTTGATGGTATTTGACTGAAAGTTAGAACTTAATGGCGTTGTTTCTAATGTAGGCATTGATATATCGAATTTTAAGGTCATGGAGAATGGCAGAGTTCCTGATCAAGGAGCGTTAACGATCCATTCGGAGAGCCTTATTTTGAAGAATCTGTAGCTGGTGAAGTTTGGATTTAGAAGCTTGGCTCTAAATAGAAGATATGTAGGAAACTGAAAGCTGATATCTCTCCGGTCTTATATGGTTTTCCTCCGCCCTGCAAGAAATTTCGTGATAATTGCTGGAAGGCATACACAGTAACAGTTACATAGGACAGATACAGTTATAGTTACAGTTAGATAGGACTAGTTACAGTTACATAGGTGCAGGACCAAAATGTCGTCAAATGGTCCCAGGTTTGGCAGTTTTTGACGATTTTTCAGCAAAATTCGTGACAAAAATTAGTTGCCCAAACTATCACCAGCTTGACGCTATCTGGCGAGGTAGCCATTTACTTCAATGTTAAATGGATTTACCCTTGTTTTGCCAGCGATGCTTCGCACTCTTGAGGCCTTTCGTGTTGTTATATTATATAAGTGATACTACAATTTACATATAATTTCACTAAAATTATCTACATCTATACAAAATTCGTAATAGTATGCATTTGTTTTGATACGTGGAAAACTGAACATTATGAGCCACTGTGGTTATTAACCAGTGAGTTAACAATCGACGGATACTGTACATAAATCGTTAACTGTTTAATTTTTCTAAACAACAATTAATATGCTTTTCCGAAATAGATAAATCAAAGTTATAAAAATTTTCACTTTAAGGAAAAGTATCATGCAAACTGAAAACCAAAAAAACTTTTTATCAATTCCGTCCTGTTGAAAAGAAGCGTATTTTATTCCGAGGGTTCTCAATCTTTTTTTGTCCCATGCATTCCCTTCACCACTGCCAGAAGATCATCCGCTTCTTTCTAAAACTCGAAAAATAAATATATATGTTTATCTATATTTAGATGAGTTTCAAAGGTGTTTTAAAAATTAAACAAAAATTAATGTAGAGTAGAAAATGTTGATAAATACCAAGCTTGAATAAAAGCATTTTTTTATAGTCGTAAGTAGATGCTTAACAGATAAATAAAAGATTGACCGCATTCTTCTCCCCCTTGAAGCTATGAACTGGGGAGATTCCCCTAGTTAAGAACCCCAGGTTTATTCCATCGATAATATCTATGTTTAATTTATAATATCAAAAACGGAAGTAGACGAAAAACATCTGTCCAGGCACTTTAAATCGTTTTATTATAAACACTCCGACTGAAGTTTGAAGGATTCGAATGCAAGACTTTTTTTTTTAAAAAAAATCCCTTCATTAAATGTTTTACATCTTCAAATCAACAAAACAGGAAAGCGCTGAGCGAAATGCTCGACTTCTGCAGGGACGGAATATAAAAATAGCTTGGCGAAAAGCTAAATAAAATGGCTTGAAAACAGAATCTATTTTATTAACCACACTAGCCGCTGCGCGGCCAGCCTTCGTCTGGCTTTTAAGTATACTAGAAAAATGCCTAAAGAGAACACCAAACATTAAATTTGAAAACTGCACAAAATTTTACTCTGCAGAACAATTTTATCGAAAAAGAAACAAACAACGGGAAAAAAAATTCAGTTAAAAATGCATTACATATAAAAAGCATACAACGAATTAAGCAGTATTCCTTAATACAAATATTAATTATCCTAATAAATAAATTAACCAACTTCCCTTTGCAAAATCTTAAGAACTCAAATGGTATAAACAGATTAAGAACTTAAACAGATTAAAAACTATCGTGCAAAACTTTCTTATAATTAAAATTATACATAATTAAAAACTATCATGCAAAACTTTCTTATAATTAAAATTATATATAATTAAAACATAATATTACAATGAAATAAGCAATATCCCTTGATACAAATATTAATTATCCTAATAAAGTAATTAAACAATTTACCGTTGCAAAAAGAAACAACTTTTTAATTTCTTAAACTTTTCAGTCTCTTAAAAACAGTAACATAAGAAATACGATGAAAAATTGTTGCCAAACCGAAATTTTTAAAAGAATGAAACTATTCAAAATGATGCAATTTCATCAAAAATCTATCAACAACAATAAGAAAGGAAAATTGTTGCCAAAACTACATTTTAAAATATCTGAGATGTGAGAAGTGTATTCGGAAGCTTCATTTAAAAAATTTTAAAAAAATACAAAATATTATTATTTTTCCAAAATTCTTTTTTTAAAAGGAGTCGAAAGGATTAAAGTTCAACGTGTCCAAAAATCAAAGGAAAATAAACAGCACATTTTTTAAAATAAGTTTTTTTAAAAAAAATTCCGCTGAAAAGGTGTTAAGCTCACCTTCCTAAATAAATTCGTATTTAATCGATTTATTGAAATACGAAATTTATTTTAAGTTCGTAAAATAGCTAAGTGTCTACGCTTCACGACGATGTAAAAATGAAATGTATAGAGTGAAATCTCGCTTTCCTGTAGCCCATTATGTCTCAAAATGACGCGATTTGGTCACAAAACATAAAATAAAAAAAATTCTAATTCGAATTTCGAAAAAATCGCTTCGAGGTGCACTGGCTCTTGTGTAGATACACCTATGTACCAAATTTCGTGGCCCTGGGTCTATTAGCTTAGTCGCAACACGAACGAAAGACACACACACACACAGACTCTTTGTTTTATTATATGTAGAGATTACGTTGAAGATAAATGCAATAGACAAACGCTGCATAAAAATATCGGAAAGGCGTGACACAGACTCTTGTCCTGTCAGCTGATGAAAACCATAATAATTTAGAAGACAGGGATGCTAGCTATAACAGCCGTTCTTATATACTTCTTTACTTTCGCTAACAAACATTATGTCAGCCAGCACAGATAAAAAGGCGAAGAAAGCGCGGCTGTTACTGAACAACTCCACATATTATTTAAAATTATTTATTAAACGTGGAGACAGCTGTCTAGTTAGACAAGGAAGCAGGGAGTGAATGCGACGTGTCCAAGATGAAATGTATGTTTAGAATAATAGTTCAGATTAATTTCTATCGATTATTAAAAGTTCTAGCACCCAAATTTGAAATTAATAACTGGCTGAAACATTATGTAAGTCACTACGCCATTAACTTGTAGTAACATTATGTTATTTCGAAGCAGGAGAGAGGAAAAATGAGCAATGCCCTGGCCGGGACTTCGAACCGCGGACCTCTCGAATACGCGCCGAGTGTGGCACCACTACACCACGAAGTCATGCTAAGAAGGCGGGGGAAAATACCTTATAAGCTTTGTGAAAGAATCATATGGCAGCGATTACTTTTGAAATGACGCAGTTTAAAGTGATTTATTATAAGCAGATCCTATTTAAGATAGAAAAAGGGGAAATAAGAAATTAATATGGAGAGTTAACGGACTATTTAAAATTTAATTTAGAACTTCAATTTACATACATATTTTTTATTTTACATGTATACCTATATATATGTGTAAGACAAAAATTATGTAAAACAAAATACTAATTTTAATTTGCATTAACCCTTTAACCTTTTGTTTTAATTTATATACGTTCACTTTTTATCCTAAAAATAGTAACTGCTTATGATTAATCTCTCTAATCTCGCATAACGCTGCTGATGCAGGTACTTACGTAAACGCTTTAGCCGATCCCTAGACATCGAAATCGAAATTCATTTTGGGAAGCGTATTCCCCCCCTTTCTTTTTTTTCCCCAAAGCTTTCTTTCGAAT
>KK120149.1:0-14041 GCA_000611955.2 Stegodyphus mimosarum | reverse complement strand
TTTTTTTTTTTTTTTTTGCCAAGCTAACCGAGATCATAAGCATTATCATTGAGTGTCAACATTTTACAAACTTCTGGAAGACTCTGATGATTACACCAATACTAAAAACCAAAGAAGCCATACACATTTCACGAGAACCCTGCAATCCAGTTAGTTTATTAACTTTTCTAAGCAAGATCATTGAAACTGTGATATTGAACAGAATTAGTTCTTTCATGGATGAAGATAATATTCTCATTCCCTAACCAATTTGGGTTTCGACACCAGCATTCCACAACGCACTCTCTCTACAGAGTTGCGGAGTGTATCTGAAACGGAATGCAAAACAAGAAAATTACCGGAGAACTCTTTTTTGGACAAAGCGTTTGATGGCGTCTGGCTGGACGCAAGATTCACAGCCTGGTTTCCCAGGTTGAATTACAAGCATTATAAAATACTGCCTGACCAGTATACACTTTGTCATATGATTTCTAATATATGTTCCACAGTCCGTGCCATTTGAGCTGGTATTCCACAAGGGTCTCCACGCTACGTAAAAGACATTCCACAGACAACAAGCACTGAACAGCAGTGTACGCCAATCATACAGCGATCTTTGCACAAAATAAATTTCTAAAGGCAATCACAGAACATTTACAAAATCACATACACACCCTTGAGGCCCGGACTTATTAAGTGTACAAATAAATATTGAAAAATTAGTGGAAATTCTATTCACAAGGAGAAGAAAGATAAACTGGAATTTACAATTTTATGGGAATACTCTCCCTTGGGCTAAGCAAGTCCCTTATCTCGGGGGGGATTTATTAACCCTCTAAACGGCAAGGGCGTATATATGCGGCCTAGAATATTTTTTGGGATGTCTGTAAGAACGTATATATACGTGCATCTTGAAATATGTTCAAAAACTTAAGGCAATATATCAGAAGAGTGCATAAATACAGCTATAAAATGCCAGAGATATTTTGACATTAAAATCAAGAAAATAGATCTTTCTTTTCATTGCAGTTTTCGGAAATTTGGGCTTTCTTAGGGAAGCCCCGTGCCGGTCATTTGCATTTATCCCACATAATATTCAATTCGCTAGCAATATCACAAAATATTTAAAAACAGCGCATTATTAGAATTTACGAGGCCAGCAGTGGCTGACTGCATGGTTGGTTTTCGGAGCTCTCCCCATGTGTAACGTGTATACAACCCAGTTTCCCTTAAAATATCGTCCACGAAGGCGGCCTTCCGTACAGGCAGATAGCCCTCGAGTTGCTTTGTCTAGTTATTTCGAAAGATTGTTAAAGGTTGCCATACATATTTTTATATTTTCTATATTATTTCTTTAAAAACTAGCCGTATCATAAAGAAGAAAAAGTATATGTCTTTCAATGAGTCTAGTTAGTGTAATTTCATAAAAATGCTGAATAAATCCAATCAAGCCTCTCACTATTTCCATACATGTTTATTTAAATTAATCGCATTAATAAGCAGAAAAACATATTCTCAATAACTGTGTATATTGCTTTTAAATCACTTAGTTTATTACTTAATAACCTCTCAGATTAAATCTGAAAGTACCTTAAGCTTTACTGAATAGCAACACCCTGGGCCGTAAAAGATAAAAGTATTTTATTTTCGGCCGCGGCAACACATTGCTTTCATCAAGTTTTTTAATTAAAACTGAAAGATCTTAAATATATCTTACATTTTTCTGAATGTCAACGGTCTGGCGCTGGAAGTAAAAATGTTTTATTTCGAACAGTGCAATCACTGCTTTCAAATCATTGAGTTAGTTAATCGAAAATTCATTAAAGTTTTACAAAATATCTTGGGTTTCCAGGTCACATGTTCGGATGGATGACGGCTTTATTTAAAATTGGAGGCTGTAGGTGCCGTCATTTTTTCACAATGCGAGGAATATAAATACATACATACAGATTCTTTATTGTTTAATTTCTTTAAAAATAATACAGAGATATAATATTTGATGGCAACAATGTGAAAAGTGATACGCCATTTATAGTGAGCAAATGCAATATCCCATTTCCAGACTAACAGCCCTTTTTGGCTCAAAATGCACTTAAATCATGAAATATTTAATTAGAAATATTAAATATGTTTATGAAATTGCATAGCTGGACTTGTTAAAATCATGGTATATCTTTTCTTTATGATAATTAACTATTTTAGGCAAATAGTATACATAAATCCTATGACAACATTTTTCAAGCTCTGGGTATGTTCTGGATCTTAATAAATTAAAATTCAACTTCAAAATGCGTCAACAATAAAACTGTTTATCAGAATTTCTATATTCAGTACTTTCACAAAAAAGACGATGATAAATGGATTTATGCCGACAAAGATCCCACTACCAAATGATAAATGACGCTTTGTTCGTAGTTTTTCCTTTTTCTGTCATTGAAAAGAATAGAATCGTGAATCTATTAGTTTACCTCCTGGGAAATCGCATTTATTACACTGAATCTCTACAATTATTCGAACTTTTTTTACTGGATTTCTCTTTTATGGTTTTGTATAACAAATGCATTTCTGAATAAAATGTCACTCTTACAGTAAGAAATTACACAGCAGCAGAGAATTCGTAATTAGCGCGATGACATTATCAAAAATAAAACGCGATGAATAAATTCATCTGAACAAGAATACACGGAAAGCAGGTACATGTTGCATCCTCCGAAAGACGGCTGTTATGAAAGATGGTACTTATTATATGAGCCTCTTTTGCTAGGCGAAAGAAATCCATATTTTATTTTTACGAAAAAACGTGAAACAGGAACATAGCATTAAATTCTTGATTTAGAAATATCTCCAGGGTGTTTTAAAGTGCCTCAAAGAAACCTGAAGTGAACCTATGCATGACTCTAAAGAACCGATTCTGTTTAAAAAACCTCATTTGAATATATTTAAACGAAGTAATTTGTAAGTATAGTTATAGTAGTTTTTTTATTTGAAAATACTTACGAAGAAGTACCCAAAAATAATGAGAATTATTTTTAAGCTATTATGTAATACTTTACAAAGATTACTATGCTTCAAAGTGTTCTCCAGCAGCACCGATACACTTTTAACGCTTTACGCACTGCAGGAAATATAAAAACAATTTCTGAAACTGTTCACCGGATTATTATTCAAGGCGAACAGCTTGCATATCATCCATATTACTTAATTGATTTCTTTTATCCACTAAATTGCTTTTTGAAAGTTTTCTTTATCCATGGTAATAAAAAAATGTCGCACTGAGTAAAATGAATAGCGTGAGTGAGACTCAAGGGCTGTCACATGCTATTTCTTTCCTAAGAGTTGTCACATGGTGGGAAAATTTTTTAAACAAACTGGTGAATGGCCTTTGGACGATCTTCGATAGTAACGTGCTGTACTTTATCAATGTTTTGCTCAGAGCAGAAATTTGTGGATGTGTTCAAATGATAGCAATCTTCAACCGACATAGTACCATTTTTGAATTTGGAAACCACTCATACGCTTGTTGTTAACTTAAAAATATCATTTTTAAGGTTTCCCCAAAGCATAACAATGGTCCCGGTTGCAGAATTTTCAATAGAAACAAAATTTCACTTACGTCCGTTTTTTCCTCTTTATGATAGCATTTTACAAAAACCACAGGATGTTTAGGCTAGAAACACACCTAAATCATCGCCAGGGATGAACTCTACTCAGACAGATGCCACTTTGCCAACACTTGCGAAAATAATTCTAATACTCGCTTGCAATGTTGTCAGTCCCTTTATTTTGGGGTGTTTGGAGATTGCGTATTACTAATTTTAAAATCTTATGTACACTCACGTTTGTGAAAATTGCAACACCATGAAGGACTTACGCGAGTGAGCTGAAATTTTCAGGAAATGCAAAGTAGCGCATGATATGCAAATGATTAGAATTGCAAATCCGTAGCGCATGCGTATGCTGAGCAGCGCCCTCTGAACGGCTGATGGATCCGAATAAATAGACGGCTGTAGCGAGGCGTGTATGGTTATCGGTGGTTATCTGCTAGTGGTAAACGTTAACTCAATCTGTACTTATGCCTCGTCGACGAAAGAGAGCGAGATTTGAACAACTTACAGAGTTTGAACGAGGGAGAATCATCGGCCTTCGTGAAGCTGGATTGTCGTATCGTGCAGTAGCCTCTCGTGTGCAGCGTAACAGCAGCACAGTGATGCGCGTTTGGAAGCAGTGGACGGACGAGTGTCGGACAACTCGGAAATCCGGGAGTGGACCCCGAAATGTGACGTCAGCTCGCGATGATAGACACCTGGTCCGCATGGCGCGGACGGACCGTACAGCTTCCTCTAGACAATTGGCAGCACTGTGGTCAATAGCTACAGGTGTTTCATTGTGTGCTTCATCAATTCGTAGACGTCTGCTGCAGTGTGGACTGCGCGCACGGACTCCTTTATACAGGATCCCCCTAACGCACGACCATCGCCGCCTGCGGCTACAATGGGCCAATCAGCATAGAGACTGGCGTGCTGATTGGCAGCATGTCGTGTTTTCTGACGAATCCCGCTTTAATTTGTGGTACCATGATGGCCGCATTCGTGTCAGACGCTATGCCGGTGAACGCCACCTTCCGGAGTGCATTATCGAACGCCACAGTGGACGAACACCCGGAGTTATGGTCTGGGGCGCCATAGCATATCATAGACGATCTCAATTGCTACGAATTGTGGGCAATCTGAACAGCAACCGGTATATCCGTGAAGTTCTACAGCCCGAAGCTGTTCCCTTCCTTCAAAGCTTGCCAGGCGCTGTATTTCAACAGGACAATGCCCGCCCTCATACTGCTCGGATTGTTAAATCCTTCTTTGCAGCGCAGCAGGTACAGCTTCTTCCTTGGCCTGCGTGTTCCCCGGATATGTCGCCAATTGAACATGTGTGGGATGTCATTGGTCGGCGTCTTGCTCGTGATCCTCGTCCTGTTGCGTCTGCAGACGAACTTTGGGTACGCGTACAAACGATATGGAATGCTCTTCCTCAGTCAGACATTCAAACTTTGTTTGACTCCATGCCACGTCGTGTAGCAGCACTTATTGCGGCGCGTGGTGGCCACACAAAATACTGATTCTGATGTCTTGTTCTTGTTTGTTTGCTTTGAACATTTAATCATTTATTTGTACCACTACCACTCAACTGTGTATTAAATTGCATTCAATTATGACGATTCCTTCTTGGTGTTGCAATTTTCACAAACGTGAGTGTATTTTCTGAGGGTTCTCAACAATCAAGTCAAGGACAATCAAACTTACACCATATTAATATTCTTAGAAAATGTCTTCACTTGTTAAATTTATTACTAATCCAACTACTTTAATGTTAAATTGTCCATTGCATTGCCATGTGTATTCCCTTAAGGCTGGATAAAAACACGTGATGATTCTTAGAGAAATTTTCACATGCACCTTGAAATAAGCCACGGGTAAAATGATGGAACTTCATTTCAGAATTTAATCAAGAAAATGTCACGGACTCGTGGCCTTTTGGGGAAGTTTTCGGGGCCAAACCTTTAGCCACTCGGAGAATTAACCCTTTGCACTCGAAGCCTTTTTCGTTCGGGTATTTCGAGACAATTTTTCGCATATCTGGTGAATTTCTCACAGCTAACTTAAAGCGGTTTAATAGATATTTAATGGTTCTTTTATATCTGAAGATATTTGCGGTCATCAAGCAGTCTATACATAGACATAATTTCGATCTTCATCAACGAAAAATCGAATTCATCTTCGCTCGAACTGAGCTTTACTTTCTTCATCGTATTCCATGCTTATTAAGCTCCGTAACTTTAAATATAATATTCCTGTTGACACGATGTCAAGTTCTCACTAAGATCGAAGACATATAACAATAAATCTAAAAAAGCCGTATTTAAGATTAAAGATTGGCAGTTGTTTTATACGCATGTATTATTGAACTGATTCATTAATATCGGTTTGCTCAGTATCGCTTTACGGTACTGAACAAACCAAACCAAAGTAAAGATCGTCACCGCTCGAATTATTGCGTCAAACTTAGTGCAGAGCCACCTCTCGAGTTACCATATAAAATTAAATGTTGACCGAGAGTCACTTCTCGAGTAGAAAGGGTTAAAATAGCTGTCACAAAGCAACGTTTTGTCTCTTTAGTTTTTCTTGTAGTATAGTAATATTTGTCTTTGAAGAGATTCAAGAACTTTGAATCTCTTCAAAGAACTTGAATTCGCTTTCAAGAACTTGAATTCGCTTTTCTTATCTTGCTCCAATTTAGTACGGGCGATGAATGGGAATTAATAAAAAAAAATCATTTGAGCTAGTCTCTTTTGAAGTGGAGAAAATTATGTCCGTAAGCGGATGATGACACATACCATCAGCGAAAACCAAAAGGGGGACTATGACCTCGAGACATTTATTTTACAAGTATAGAAGCAAAGTCGTCCATATTCCAATACGCACATTTAGTGTATGAGTAGATCATCAAAAATTACAGTTCTAAAATGGATTTAATAGATAAAATAAATCTCTTCAGACAGATCTTAAGCAGTCAAGAATAATTCACATCAAGCTATCCAAATTAGCGACAAGAGATGACTAAGACCGACATACAATTGAAGGCATAAAAACACAGAAGGTACGAAGACGTCGAATGTTTTACCAACACGTTGGATTCATGCGAGTTCGAGTATTATCAATATCAAGTTCAAGTAATATCCATTTCAAGTAATATCAATAGATGACTTTTTTCTGTCGCTTCTACAACCCAATCTCTTGTACACACCGTTAGCTAAACTTCCAAGGACTCAGCATAATAATATACCATCAGTTCTGACTAACTGCCTGACTATCACCAGCTATCGAAGATTTGTTTATTTCTCTTTCGTAAACATTAGATTTGTGTTCCTTTATGCGAAATTTTAATACTCTACTTGTTTGGTCGATATATGTCAATCTATGCTGACAAGAAATTCTATGAATTCCCGTTGAATTAAAATCATATATGGAATCCTTAATGTTTGAAAAACGAAATTTTCTGATGTTTGGTAAAATAACTTGAAAATTAAACATGGGGAAAATTCAAAAAGTTTTACAATTGACAGAATGATGAAATGGTGTAATGACAAAGTTTCTAAAATTATTTCTAATAGCGGAATATTTTTTATGATGCCAAACAGAACAAATTTTAAATGGTTCATCAATCACCCAGCTCTGTCACTGACAGCCAGTTTCAAATTGCTAAGTTCTTCAGAAAGCAAAGATTCCGAATAACAAATGTTAAGGGCACAATATACGTAAAAGTAAGAAAAAAAAATTTTTCTTTTCTTAGACGTGATTTTGCTTGGACAGTCAAATAAAGTGTTAGAATTTTCGCGATAGAAAGAATTTTGAAACTTTTTTTCTGTTTGTTTATCTCTCCACGAGAAAACCATGAAATCGAAATCGATAGTATGTTTCAAAATCTATGCCAACCTAAGGTTGCTTTTTTGCATAATTTTTAATCATTATCACCGATTTAAATCTCTTTTTCTCATTCCCTTTTTTAAAACTCATTTAATAAGGTACTCTGCTATTATTTCCGAGTGTTGAATTTGAATGCAACTGCCTGAATACATTTCTTGCATGGCAAAACATTCGCGTGGTACTTCGAGTTGAGATGACCTCATACATAAAGCTCATGAATCCTTGTCGTATAAAGCATATAATTTTATGCGAAGAAAGTCGCTAATCCTAAAAACATCCTGGGAAAAAGAAGTT
This sequence comes from Stegodyphus mimosarum, assembly GCA_000611955.2. NCBI lineage: Eukaryota > Metazoa > Arthropoda > Arachnida > Araneae > Eresidae > Stegodyphus > Stegodyphus mimosarum. The sequence continues at coordinate 6,290 of KK120149.1, read as the reverse complement.
CTCGCATAGACCTCAGCACTATATGTAATCCTGCATAATAAACAGTCGAACTTTTGTTCCGTTCGTTTTTAAATCTTGCGAACACGGGTCTACCGATTGTAAAATTTATGCCAATTGTAAAATGTCTACTTTCATGATAGTTCCAAACCGAGATCTGTTTCTTTGTCTAGATCTTCATGTCGGACCCCACTAACTATTACACTGACGGAGAAACAATAGAAGAGGTTGTTTTCTTGCTGATCCAAATCGCCTCGTGGAACAATCGTCTGCTCTTGTTTCAGCTCTCTCGGAGAGAAGACATTTTGCTTCTTATGTTTTATTTATTCAGAACGCAGGCATGTGTAGCTAGTTAGCTAGTCTAAGGAACCAGGTACAGGTGCGAATAAAAGATCTCTTTTTCGGCATTTTTTATTTTATGTTCGAAATCGTGAATTGGGGATGAAAAATTCCATTCTTCTTCTTTGCGATCTATGTTTACATCAAAACGCCAAAGAATGTATAATAATTCTTTTCCTTTTGATTTCGAATTTCACTTTTTTTAATACGCATTAGTGAACACGGAAGAAGCTATAATGCATAGTAAAAAATGCAACTTAGTCATAATAATTTAATATTTTCTAAAAATATTAAGATTATAGCTACTTTTTGATATCTATTTCTGCACATTTAATTTTATTGTAAAGCAATGCATTCAAGAATTCATTAGTAATTAACATTTGCAAAGTTCAGAATTTAATTTTTCCTTTAGATGGTTGAAACAGGAAGAGAATCTCGAAACAAGGAAACGAAACTCTTTCTGAAGTTTTTCTCCATTACTTTATACATAAAACTGTTACTCGTCACATCAACTTTTTTCGTCACAGGAGAAAGGAAAAGAGAAAAAAAAAAAATCTGAAAGGTTTCGGATTTTAAATTACGTCCAAGGGAGCGTTTTTTAACATTTTATGTGTTACCTTTATTTATTAAATACCATGTTCTTCGCACTTAAATCATAAAATTCAGTTCAACAGCAATATCGCAAAATAATTTTAAAATGAGTATATCGTTAGAATTTTAGAATTTCCAATACACAGTTCCGCGCGCTTTAGATAAAAAGGTGAGTTTTTTTTTGTTTGTTTGTTTGTTTGTTTGTAGAGTGTTGCCATTGCTTCATCAAAAATTTGTTAAAGTTTTACAAAATATGAAATAGATGAAACAAACTCCAAATTTGGGCTTCCAGATGCGCACATTCGGGTGGAAACGTACGTTATTCAAAGTTGGATGGCTCTGGGTACCGTTGTTTTATCATATTTGGAGAAATATACATACATTTATGCAGAGTCTTCATTATTTAATTTCTTTAAATATAATACAGCGCTGCAAGATTTGGTAGCAACAGTTTGAAAAGTGATTCACACTTTTAATGTTTCCAACGCAAAATCGCAAAACGAAAACAATAATCCTTCAGAGACAAAGCCTTTTGGACTAAAAAAAAAAAAAACACAATGTCAATCATTGTCAACCGAATTTTATCTTTAACGTTTCTTTTACACTGTAAGAGAATACCAGAATAGCATAAGCTATACACAATTCCTAAACTTTTAGTTGCATGATTTAATATAATAATAATATTAATAAGGATATAAAACTGTGTCATAAGAATGGATGGTGTTTTAGAGTTGCAGATATTTCCGAATTACTAATTATTGCATAATAACTAATTTTTCGAAATTATTCATTTAAATCCGCATATTTAGATGAATCAGGTATGTAAATAAGACTTTTTTAATAGCAACAGATAATTTTTAGACTTCTTACTATGGCAAGCATGACAAATTTGGTTAAAAAAATCGTACTTTAACATTTCCATATTTCTTTGTGTTGAATACCTATCCCACCAATGAAAATCTCTAAAACTCCAATAGTATTCCTCTAAACTGTTGCGTCAAGTGTTTATCTTTTTACTCATATCTAATAAAAGCTAATCAATAAGAGCTTCCTTGAATTACAAATGCAGAACCTCTTGCCTAAAGGCATCTTGTTCCGTAGTTGATGGCTATTTAATGTGCTTTGAAATAATTAAAACTTACAGTAAATTGTAATTTTATTTATTGTCCTAACAAATGCAACAGTAGCATTTGCAAATAATGTATAGTCCGAAAATGTAGAATCCAAGAATATGTATTCCATTTATACCTTTCGTGACTCGTAAATTCGATTCTTAAACTTAGAAGTCATAGTAAAATATCGGTTTCCAGATGAAAGAAAGTGAATGTCTTATTTCTTTATTTTGAACAATGACAATAATAATAAATGATTTCAGATATTGGAATGTTATTGGTCATTACTGGAAGCTTCGAGGTGTTCATAGATTACAAGTTGTAGAAACATTAGGTATTTTTGAAGTACATGAAGAAGGAACAATGCCCTCGCCGGGACTCGAACCCTGAACCTTTAGAATACGTGCCAAGTGTGCTATCATTACACCACAAAGGCATGTAAAGCAGGAAGAAAATACCCTTCTAAAGAGGAACTGGGAACTAGGGGACCCTGTTGCCAAATCCTGATGGTTAAAAATCATTGTTCACCACCTTTTTTTTTAGTTCGGGCGCCACTTTAGAAATATTAGGTATTTGTGAAGCAGGAGTGCATGAAAAATGGGCAATGCCCTCGCCAGGACTCGAAGCCTGGACCTCTCGAATACGCGCCGAGTGTGCTATCATTACACCACCAAGGCATGCTGAAAGAAAGGAGAGAAAATGCCTTATAAAATAATGAAAGAGAACTTCCATGAAAGAACTCTATTTGCTAACTAGTATAAATTACAAGAAACAATTATAGGATATCTATAGAAATCACGAAGTAATATCTCTATTTCTGGGTCTAATTTCTGGATGCAGAAAATGCTACTGTTTTTCCTCTTAGTAGGTTGGTAGGGATACAAAGAAACTAAAAAAAAAAAAAAGACATCCATTCTAGTTGTTAAGATGTTTCTTGTAAATCTCTAATATCTTCTCAGAAGTGTATTTACAAAATCTTTATATCAAAGTGAATAAAAACCTTTCTGGAGACAATGAAAGGAAAAAGGAGACATCCATTTGCTGAAGGAGAGAATTTACGTTTTCTAAAAAACGTTTCTAATTAACGAAAACATCTTTATTGATCCTCAGATTAAGAAACCGCATGGCTTGAGTTACAAAGGTATTAAATAAGCCTGAATGGGATGTATGGATATTCTTTAACAACTTTTTGCAAACTTCTTAAGTAATCGAAAGGGAATCAATAAAAGAAATTAATTAATGAGTTTCCGAAACAGGAAAAACAATGGAGTGTTACATATCGCTTAATATTTATCTGCTGGATTCATGATTTCAGATTTTCCCGAAGGAATTCTGGGGGAAGATTTTCCCCATTCCCTAATTCGATTTTCCCAAGTGCGTGGGGAAAGATTTTCCCCCGTGGCGAACATGAAAAAGTTTATATCAGGACTTAATATTCAATAAAAATACGTTGTAAAGCAAAATTTAAATTTAAAATGCCAATTGGTTACTAAAAAACCTTTAAAAATGATATATCAGTATTATTATTAATAATTATCAGTATTACCTTTAAAAATGATATATCAGTATCAATAATATGCAGTAAATAATATCGCAATGGTGTAATTGGAGCAAGGATTTCGCCCCCACCCCAAAAGAAATGCAGAAAGAACTGAAAGGATGAGAGTCTATGCTGTAAACTGGTTTAAAACAACGAATCCCGCAATCATGATAACCAGTGAAAATGCCAGAGTAATTTGACACGAATTTTGTATTAAATAGATTATCAATAACCTGCTATAACTTAACATACATTAAGGAGAAAAACAAAATGTTACTAACTCAGAAACAGTACCCGATAGAGAAATTTGATAACTAACTTTGAAATCATTGCCAAAATGCTTATTATAAATGATACCAATTCGAAATATTTGCCGAGAAAGGGAAAAAGGTTAAATCATTGTTTTCATCGATTAATTTTCAGAAATTGTTCTTAATAAAGATGTACATGCTTGTGAAATGTTATCCTTAGAAGTTGTCTAAATAATCTACGCAGATTACTCATTCTGACTCAAGCTTTCGGCTCATTGCGAGTGAACAACAATATCAGTACTGATATCTGACGAAGAAAACAGATTGCCTTCGTTGCCTTCCTGCATGATAAAGTATTGTCCGAACCTATCAGTTCATGTCAGGGCATCCTTTGAAGTCATTCGTTCAAGTTCAAACGTGTCATCCCCACTTCCTGCTGGAATGATGTAGAATAATCTTAGCGGAAATGAAAGTTCGAAAAGTATTCTTTTCAACAATTTTAAACATGAGATTAATCTGTTTTCCTTACCGTAAATATATAACATATTTTTAAACGCTGAACTTATAAATTGGGATATTTTTACTATCCGAAATGAGTCTGAATAAGTGGCATACCGATCTTTAAGGCGAGAAAAATCCCGTTCACTTTATTGATTGGACTTATTGATTGATTGGATTCCTTAAGAACTGCTCCGAACAAAAACTAATCGAATTATTTGTTGGTCATATTAACTCAAATCTACTGCTTTTCCTAACTGTGTATTCTGTAGCGCAGTAAAAGCTCGAACCGCTAGTGTGTTGTCAGCACTGGAACATATGCTTAAGAATTGCTTACAAACGTTAGAATCGTATTGCACCGACCAACCTGTACAGCGGTCAGCGTCGCTGACTGCCGTGTCGAACGGCCCGAGTTCGAATCCTGGAGAAGGCATGGATGTTTGTAAATGTACAGTGTCGGTGCGGCATGGCGTCACTCTAAATATGCGGCGATCGCCAGGTCCTCTCGTGCGGTTTGGTGGAAGGGGAGAGGTTTGGGAGAACCTCGGTCCCGTCCCCCCATGGGGTGCTGTCCATCAAAATTGGGGGCGAAACTGAGCCAAGTCGAACGGTCACCTGTTAGATGCTCAAGGCTGTTGCCAACGACAGGCGTAATCTTGCGCTCTTTGCCCCGAGGAATTTCACGGGATGACAAATTGGATGCGTCAGACAAGTGAGCATAATTAACAACAGAATCGTATTGCTAATGTATCATTGTATTGAACTGAGATATAAAAATACCACGTCCTTTTATAATTATTGGCATGTGTATAAATATACCACAATATTGTTTAAATACCGCCCTCAAATTATTTATGACTGTATCACACTTGTGCATCTGTATTTGTAAATTAAGTTTGCTTCATAGAAGCAGTCTAGCTTGCTATCCTTTCCTCGATGAAAGTTTTGCAAGACATTATCTTTTTTCTGTTGAGATGGCAATTGAAGATTCGTCGTTTATTTCGTCTTTAGCTCAGAAACCATTCCCACAGTCTTCACGCAGTCTACTACGTTTGACAGCGAATTTTATTTCTGATAATTTACTCACACAGTTTTTGTCCACCAAAGCTGAGCCGATATAAACTGCTGAATAACTGATAAATTTCTCGGCAAACAATTTGATTGGTTGGTGTTTTCCTGCTTTTGCCTTGTGTGTAGCAAAAATTTAGATCACTTTTCCTTAGAAAGTTCTTTCCAAAAGCGTCCTTCTTAAGGTAAATAGCACTCTGCTTATGTTTTCCCTCAGTCCCCAAATTAGTTTACCAACAAATATGTTTATTTCTCTATTTTTATGTTGGCGCTTTTAGCTAATTGTGATTATCTACATATACGGTGCATTAAAGAAGTTTTCGTTGTTGTTGTGACTTATCTCACTTGTCTGATAGTAACATCAGAACAAGCCCACGAAATTCATCGTGACAAGTAGTACAAGATTGCGTCTCTCATTGGCAAGAGCCTTGAGCACCACACAGGTGACAGTACGACTTTGATCAGTTCCGCCCCCAATTTTGATGGACAGCACGGCGAGGAAGGACGAGTCCGAGAGTCTCCCATCCGTTTTCTCCACTTTGGCTCGCAGCATATTTAGAAAGCCCCCATGTCGCACAGACACTATATATTTACAAACATCCAGGCCTTCTCCGATATTCGAACCCGAGCTCTTCGGTACGGCAGTCAGCGTCGCTAACCGCTATCTAGGCTGGGCGGCACAGATGTTTTTAATATATAAATTCAAATAAAAAAAAACATTTTTGCTAGATTTACTGCTGTTTAGTATAATCTGTTTATAAATATACTAAGATTAGAAGTTTGACTTTGCAGATTAGTGTTTCTCTTGAAAGATTCCTGAAGAAATATTGATGATTTTGTAGCATTCATTATTTTAATTAACCAAATTATTTTTAGTTTGAACTTTCCTATCGA
>KK120148.1:26608-36875 GCA_000611955.2 Stegodyphus mimosarum | reverse complement strand
GAGCTGCGTTTTGGAGAGAAGTGTTTAAAAGATTACAGCAGGCTTCAGTTAAAATCCCGTCAACAGAAGCCTACGGAAACACTCCAGGAGCTCGCCACGGACGTTGAAAGGCTGTCCCACCTCGCCTTTTCGGAGTGCCCGACAGAAACAAGAGAAATCCTGTCCCTGCAATACTTTATCGACGGCATCCGGGATCCTGAAATACAGAAAGCACTGCGAATGGCTGATGTGAAGAACTTAAAAAGTGCTCTGCTGTACGCCATGAAATTCGAGGCAGCACAGCAAGCCACTCGTAAAGACCGCCACCCAATCAGAGCTGTTCACATACAAGAACCAGTGGATCCAATGACTGCTCGAATAGACGATTTAACCAGAAAAGTGGATGCTTTGACGCGGAATACTGGTGACAAGAAACCGTTTGTAAAGTGCTGGAACTGCGGTGCTGAAGGGCACATTCGAAGAAACTGCAGAACACCCCAGGGCACGGATGTTAAGACCGCACCTCTCAAGAAGGAGGGAAACTAATTCGTGGCCTTCTCGCGAGGCGGAGGTTGCCAGATAAGGAAAAGCCCAAGTTTAAAGCGCTTCAGATTTCTGCAGTGAGTGGCGGCAATAACTGAATTTTCATCATGGGACACAAATCAATGGAATTCCTTGTAACATGACGATCGACACGGCAGCCAATGTTACCATCATTCGAAAAGATTTGGCTCAACAACTCGAAGGTAAACTTATGTGGACGCCGCCCTGCGTTACCCTCCAGACTGTGTCCGGCGCGAAGATCAATATAGAAGGAAAATTAAACGTTAACATCACGTTTGGAAGTGCCGCTTACCATCACACAGCATATGTAGCAGAAATTACAGACCCTTGCATACTTGGATTGGAATTTTTAAGGAAATACAACTTTTCCTTGGACTTTAAAAATAACGAACTGCATTCTGCCTCTGAGAACATAACTTTATTCGGGATTAATGATGAAGGAGTGAAATCTATCCACAAAATCATAGCTCAAGACGATATCACAGTACCGCAAAGAACAGAAATTTTACTTCCTGGATCCAAAGACGAAAATAGAAATTTCCGCTACGGCGTCATGGAATATCCCAAGAATTGTAATAGCCCTAAAGGAGTATTAATAGCCTCAGCACTCGTCGACCTATCGGGGACCGTTATCCCGGTGAGAGTTGCCAATGTAACTGATAAGGCGAGAGTTATTAAGAAAGGTGAAGTGATTGCAGAATGTATTCCAGTAACCAGCGTTGAAAGAAAAAGTAATATCTCAAAAACCGTGTCTTCAGACAACATTATATCGGAGTTATTGCAGAATGCGCAATTAAACGATGAGGAAAAGAATGCTGCCGAGCGTGTCATTAAAGATCTTCAAGATGTTTTCTCCCGCTCGTCTTCTGACGTGGGTCGAACCAGTTTAACTCAGCATAGAATCGATACTGGTGATCATCCACCAATCAAGCAACATCCAAGACGTCTGCCGATTTCGAAACAGGAAGAGGTGCGAACACTTTTAACGGACATGCAAGAAAGCAATGTCATCGAGCCTTCAGCAAGTCCCTGGGCATCTCCCATCGTCCTGGTGAAGAAGAAAGACGGGTCAACTAGATTTTGCGTTGATTATCGCCGGTTGAACGAGGTTACGAAGAAAGACAGTTACCCTCTTCCTAGAATTGACGACATTCTGGATACTCTTTCTGGGAGCAAGTGGTTCTCGACACTTGATTTAAAGAGTGGATATTGGCAGGTAGAAATACATCCTGATGACAGAGAAAAGACGGCATTTACTACAGGACAAGGACTTTGGCAGTTCAAGGTGATGCCGTTTGGACTATGTAATGCGCCGGCTACATTCGAACGTCTAATGGAGACTGTTTTAAAAGGTCTTTCATACGAAGCCTGTCTGATATACCTGGATGACATCATCATCGTCGGGAAGAGTTTCGAAGAACATTTGGAAAATCTTAGAAAGGTGCTTCAGAAACTGAAAGAAGCCAATCTGAAGTTGAGTCCCGCTAAATGCAAATTATTCAGACAGGAAGTGACTTACCTCGGACATGTCATCTCTGCTGAAGGTGTGCGCACGGATCCTGAAAAAGTGTCAGCAGTTAAAGACTGGAGACGTCCCGAAAATGTCCACCAGCTGAGAAGCTTTCTAGGGCTTTGTACCTACTATAGGAGATTCATGAAGGATTTTTCATCCATTGCGAGACCCCTTCACAAGCTGACAGAGAGGAAGCAAAAGTTCGTGTGGACAAAAGAATGTGAGGATGCATTTAAGAATCTGAAGGAAGCCTTAACATTTGCTCCAATCCTGACGTATCCTCAGCTTTACAGACCATTTCATCTCGACACGGATGCGAGTAATGGAAGTGTCGGCGCTGTTCTTTCCTAAGAAATAGAGGGCCAAGAGCGTGTAGTGGCTTACTGGAGCAAGTGCCTATCTAAACCGGAGAGGAATTACTGTGTCACCAGGAAAGAGTTGCTCGCCATAGTCAAAGCCGTAGAACATTTCCATCATTATCTATACGGCAGAAAATTCCTGCTCCGCACAGATCATGCATCATTGGCCTGGCTTTTAAATTTCAAGAATCCTGAGGGTCAGATCGCTAGGTGGATACAGAGACTCCAGGAATATGACATCATTATCCGTCATCGCAAGGGACAGTCACACGGAAACGCTGACGCCTTGTCTAGAAGACCTTGCCCAGAAAACTGCCGATATTGTTCCAGGGTCGAAGCTAAATACCAACTGGTTAATCAAGTCGCACGGCAAATTATAGCTTCAACATCGGCTGATCCAGACCCATGGAGTGACAAGGAAATGAGGAAAGACCAGCTGGAAGACCGTGATATTAAACCCATAATTGAGTTAATGGAGACCTCAAACAGAAAACTTACCTGGCAGGATGTTTCGCGCTATAGTCCCACGACAAAACAATATTGGGCTCTTTGGGACTCACTCCATATTCGAAACGGCGTCTTGTACCGAAAATTCGAATCGGATGATGGAAAAACATTCCGATGGCAGCTGGTACTCTCAAGATCCCGAATCCCGGATGTCCTTAAAGAACTACATAGCAGCCCTGCAGGAGGTCACTTCGGAATAATGAAGACCTTGCAGAGAGTTCGGGAGCGTTTCTACTGGAATAATGCAAAGGATGACGTGGAAAAGTGGTGCCGATCTTGCGATGCCTGTGCAAGTCGGAAAGGACCCAAGAAACGCAGCCGGGGGAAGCTGCCACGTTACAATGTAGGAGCACCTTTTGAACGTATCACCTTTGATATCTTAGGACATCTGCCACGAACTGCTGATGGCAACAAATACATCCTCGTTGCCATTGATTACTTCACCAAGTGGCCTGAAGCGTATCCTGTTCCTGATCAAGAGGTTGTCACAGTAACAGAGATGATGATACAGCACTGGATTTCCAGATTCGGAGTGCCTCTTCAGTTACATTCCGATCAGAGAAGGAATTTTACCTCGGCTGTAGTCAAGGAACTCTGCAAGCTACTCGGCATTGACAAAACCCAAACGACGCCTTTACATCCCCAGTCGGACGGTATGGTAGAGAGGTTTAATCGAACCATCCTCAATAACCTCTCATTAGTGGTTTCCAGAAACCAACAGGACTGGGACAAGAAGTTGCCACTATTTTTACTGGCTTACCGCAGTGCTGTCCACGAGACTACCGGCTATTCCCCATCTCAGATGCTCTTTGGTCGCGACCTTCGTTTACCATGTGATCTTTTGTTTGGTCGTCCTCCGGATGCGCCTTCATCGCCTGAGGAATACATTCAAGATCTCCAGGCCCGGTTTGAAGTGATGCACAACTTTGCACGAGAGCGAGTCAACTTGGCGACGGAGAAGATGAAGACCCGCTACGACACGAGAGCTACTGGACATCGTTTCAACGAAGGAGACAAGGTGTGGTTATGGAATCCGACTCGTCGAAAAGGACTTTCTCCGAAACTACAATCACCTTGGGATGGTCCTTACACAGTCCTAAACAGGCTGAACGACGTCGTGGTTCGGATCCGTAAGTCATCGAACTCTAAACCTAAAGTCGTTCATTACGACAGGTTAGTTCATTACTATGGCCATAGTACGTAGTGTATATAATTGTAAATAGTAATGTACATAGTATAAGACCATGGTCCTATTTGTATTTAGTATTTGATTTGTATTTGTTAAGTAGTAGTATTTGATAAGTATTTGTGTTTAATAGCATTTGTATTTGATAGTATTTGTACTTAGTATTTGAATTGTATTTCGCGTTGGATAGAATTTAATTTGCTGAAAGTCACTTATTTTAATTATTGTTTATTTTGTTATTATAAAGTAATGTTTATTATAGCACTGATGCTTTAGTTGTAAGTTTGGCTTCCTGTCCAGGGATTGTACTGCCCGGGACGTGCAGTCCTTGGGAAGGGGGCAATGTTACGAATTTCACATTTATTTGGCTATTTATTTAGAATTGTAATTAGATTTGCTTCATGTTGCCTTAGCAACGCAGACGATTTTTGAAGAGAAAGCTACCCAAAAAAAAAATAGCAATAAAAATAAAAGAGCGCGTGCATTTAATGCTTAATAAATAAATATCTCGTAATTACTGTTGCCATCCAGAAAAATCTAGAAATATCGTGATTGTTGTACTGATAATTAAAAAGCTTATAAAAGCCGAGGTGAAACACCTATCAGGACTTAGTGTTCTGTGCATCATTTTTGGAAACATAAATACAGTCTGTAATCGGGTTCTTATCCTCAAGTTCTAAGTCCTGAACTGGAACAGGGAGCGGAAGGTACGCTATGTTCTGATGTAACTGCTGGGCTGGATAATAACTGCACGTGAAGGGATTTGAAATCCTCTTTCATTAAATCACTATTAATTTACAAACTTCCCAATTCGGGAGAGATACAGAAAGTAAAAGACCACACTTGGGTCGAACTTAACAATCAAATAAATTTAAAACTAAACCTAAAATAGAAATTAATTCAAACTTCGCTTCGCAGAGCAATTCGCGGAGATTGGCCTCTACCGAAAAGGGTGCGTAGCAAGATATACTAAATACTAACGCACTTTAATTTGTTTTACAATGCAATCACGTAGTAAGCACTATGGCTTATAAATTTAAACTACTAGCTGGTCAGACGAACGTTGAGCGGAATGACCGTGATCTGAGGCTAAGCTCTCACACACCGAGAGGTTTCTACCTCTGGCTTAAATAGTAATTGGCTGTACTTCAAAATTAGCATAAGCTGAAACCGCGCGCTTCTTCTGACGGGAAGTTGAAGCAGAGAGGAGATAGACAGATTTAACTTAAAATAAAACTTGGTTAGTTAAACTAAAACCTTACTGTTGCTGTTATACTTGTAGCTGTAAAAAGAGAACTGCTGTTTGTTTACTTAATGCTGTATTGATTGTAGCGATTTCTCTGTGAGATAGAATTATTTTATGTGTTTTGAACTGAGTTTTTGCTAAACGTTTGAGATATTGTGACATTGTGCGAAGATCTGTGAAGAAATATTTCCGCATTTTAATTTATTTCTTATGGAAAGAATTAATTTTTGTTAACTTTTTAACGACTTGTGCATTCAATGTATAACGAACCCGTACGCACATAACAATATTGTAATTGTTATTATGATTACTAAATACTGTAATTATTATTTTCAGCTTTAATTGTTTGTGTTCCATTCACTTCTGCTTCTTAGGTTTACGTATACTTTCTTAGCACATAAAATACAACTCTCCTTGTCTATAAACACGCGTCATAATTTTCGGTGTCACCTAATTAGGTAGTTTATTCTACATATACGATACAGATCTGCTGATAAAATGTTATGGATGGGAACTCTTACTTACTACAGACCATGAAAATTAGCGTTGAAGAATCCCAGTACCCAACAATACAAGAAGAAGATAAAATACTAGTAAAATACAAAACACAGTAACAAAATCCATAAACATAACAGGTTTCATCATGAGCCCGAAAAAATAGAAGCTCGAGAGGTATATTTTGATTTCTTAGAATCTCTGTTGCCAATTCTGGAAATTCTCTAAATACGCATTCTTCTACTAAGAAAAAAGAGAAATTATTCCAATAAAGAGAGGAAGGGAAATCAAAAGTTGTCCTTCTCCGACGAAGAGCTCTGTAGCGTATGCTTTCTATACCTGGCAAACAGCCATTAAAAGACATAGTATAATTTTTTCCGTTATTTTATAATTGTGTAAAAAGCTTAACATGTTTTTTGGCTTCTGCGATTGCTTTTCGTGTCATACGAAGGCTTTACGTAAGCTCGTGGAGAGTTATGATTAATCATCTCATAGCATAATAATTTTAAATAATCTTCAAATGGTAACACTTAGTTGATCATGTCATGTCTTCGGTGTGTTCCATTTCTCTGAATATAACTTAAAAGCAAATGAAGGCTGTGATTGTGTGTAATTGGTACTAAACGAAATACGCTCTAGGCGTCAAAAAAAGTCGCATGTGCCCAATAATTGATGGTCTACACTAAACTAAGTACATTGCGTTAAGACAACCCTATAAAAAGAAATAAATAAAACACTTCAGTTATTTATTCATGGTATAGTGCCCTTCAAATAAATGCACACTTTATCTAACCAAATTAGTTCATCTCTTATGAGTAGATTTTGTAGCAATCTTGATCAATATACATAAGTAAGAACCTTGTATATCCGACTAAATCATGCTATAGTGACTCCATTAATTAGCTACGCAACCACATGCATAAAACTGTTCCGGAGTTAATCTGTCCCCATCCCTCACCATTTCTCTCTGGAATCACTTGAAATTTCAGACTTGCACTCTTGATGTTACACAGTTCACGATGTGTCGCTTATTTTTGTGAAATAGACCCGTTGTAATGATACATTTTAGTATTGGATGGACCACAGCTACTCGAATTCCACTAATATAGGCGTTACGTACTTCAGTTTCCACGATGAAATGAACAGGGTTTGCAGAAGAATAAATTCAGCAAAATCAAAAGTATGCGAAATTAATCTTTTACTCGTCCTTTGCATCTCATTCTTTTTTTAAACGTCAGCTACGTAGCACACCTTTGATACTAACTCCATTACGGAAGAGAGGGGCCGATCTCCTGTTAGCCGTCGTCGTCGGAAAGAGGAAAAAAAACCAGTTCTGCGAGATTTTATTACAGCATGCGACAATTTAATGACGATTAAACTTACGATTAAATCCATCAGTGAGAAGACTGTATTCTCAGAAAGGTACATTACAAAAACATGTATGAGAGTCCTTTGTCGATTTTCGATTTCGAATATTCCAACCGTTCTCGAAATTTCATCAGATTTCTCAAATGGTGCCTTGACAATTCGTAATATTAAATGTTTAACAAAGCAAAAGTTTATTATTTTGTATTAACGTGCTGTTTCCTTTCGATGTTGTCTTTTTTTTCAGTATCTCATTGAAGTTAGATCAAGTACTTGCGAGTCATCGCAACCATCTTGGAAGTCACCAAATTTTCAGGATGTTCCAAACTCTAGAATCTACGTGCATAACAGTCCATCAGTCAAGCAACGGGGCTATTTTTGTATGCGTTCTTTCAGTTGTATTCCAAGTTCCAACGGTTTCTATAAACAAATCGTGATAATTTTTTGCCTTGAAATTAATTTTGAAACTGGCACTTGTGGAATTTGTCAGAATGGAAGAAACTGCGGTAAAATTTCTGCAGGAATACAGAATTTTGCTGCAGAATCTCTAAACAGAACAGTGAGGAGACGTGTAGATAGCCGGTGTTACCGAGTTTTGTTCTATGTCGAGTCTCTGCAATTCTCTGATTCTTTTTTTAATGAAAATAGATTGGCTGTGTTCTTGGAAAGAAGAATAGCTCAAAACAAATTACAGAAAGATTTTGAGACGAATGTATATTTTATTTTCTAATGTATCACGTAATCCTTATTTAATAATTTAAATTTGTGTTTTAAATTGCTAAAGTGTGGTTTCTTTTCATATGTTGATAATGTTCGCCAGCTTATGATAAATATCGATAGTTTGAGAATCTTTAAAAAAAGTCGTGAAAACCAACTTGCAGCCGATAAGTATCTTTTATCTTTTCATCTGCAAAAATTCGCCAAATAGCTCTTAGGTAATTGTATTAATACATAAGTACCTTAGATCACATACCGAATGCTGTTTTGATTTACATATTTTAATACCAATAAAAGTTTTGTTGTTTTTGTTTACCATAGATACTCCTGTGATCGCAACTTGAAAATCAAAATCGTAGATATCTAACATTTTTTCATTTTACTGTTGTACTCGAGACTTGCATAATCTTGTTGATTTTAGAATCAGCTACCAGTTTCTTATCCGACATGTATAAAATATTTGGACTTACAGGTATGGGCCATTTTTCAAGTCGACTTCTCCTGTAAGGTTTTAGTTTAAACTAACAAAGTTTTATTTTTAATTTCCCTTCCCTATGATTTCTTATTTCAACTTCCCGTTAGAATGAGCGCGCGTTTCAGCTTTATGCTAATTTGCAGTATAGCCAAGTTTGGTATTTAAAAGGGTTAGCGAGGAACTTCTCAGTGTGAGAGAGCTTTTAGTCTCAGATCACTACTACTTTGTTCGACATTCGCCTGGCTAGCTAGCATTTAAATTCTAAGCCTTAGCGCTGTTACGCTATTACTTATTGAATTAATCTAAGTGCGTTAGTATTAGCTAACTCTTGCTACGCACCATTGATCATTTAGGTTAGAGGCCAACCTCGCATTTATAGCTCTGTGAGCAACGACTACTTAATTTCTATTTTTAGTTTAATTTATTTGATTGTTCAAGTTAGACCCCAGTGCGGTCATTATTTTCTGTTATCCCTCCCGAGTTGGGAATTGGCTGTACATAATTGTGGTTTAATAAAAGAGGATTTTAAATCCTTCTTACGTGCAGTTATTCTACCACTTAACCACAGTATCCTACCACAGAACATAGCTGCATTCAGCTCCCTGTTAAAGATCAGGACTTCAAGTACCTCACGCATATGTTCGCCAAGAGTATGCATAGAACACTAAGTCCTGACACTCCTATCTTTAAATCCAATTAGTCTGCGAAACAATCGAACTGAACGAATTAAAAATAAAATCTAGAAGAGCTGATACGGCGTTACGTCATCCAAATATTAAGGATTTGACATATATCAGTTCTACGGTTTAATATGAAAAATGCATAAAAATATGTGTGTCTAAATCCATCTTTTCCACACAGTGTCTCAAACGGTGGAACTTATTGGAATGAATTACTCTGCATATCAGTAGCATACAAATGCTCTCATTCTCAACGGTTTCAGTGACTTCCATTCATCTTTGTTTAGGATGATGATCGATGTTCTCGATTAAGCTGAATTTCAAACTTCGTGCTTTATTTTTCAACAGTTGTCAGTAAAATTGCCTCTTGAGGTTGTAAGGTATATTTTAATTTTATAACAGTTATTTTAACATAGTTAACCTTTCCTCTCTTGCCTTGTTTCAACTTACAACTCCCTACTAGAATGAGCTTTTAGAATCGCGTTGAATGCAAATGTGGAAGACATAGTATTAAAGGAAAGTCCAACTTACTTCGAGAGAAAGAGCTAAGAATCTTGAGTAGCACGCGCGTTTGCCTTTGGTTAAGACTCTCTAACTGCTGTTACGCTCTGCCGTATTATTATGTGCCTTTTGATAGTTCGCCGGCTAGCTTAATATTAAGGGTCAACTACGTTAGTTTTGTGTTAGCTTTGGCTAAATCTCTCAATTAATTATAGTTAGTTCTTATTTCTTATTTTTGAGTCCAAGTCCGAATGGAGGCTTTTTTATAATCCCGAAGAAAGGGGCCAACTATTCATCTTATTTTTGAATGAATAAAGGGTAATTAACCCATCTTGAGTTTACGATTTCTGTTCCTTGAATTAAGCGATAATTTGTTTAACAGTTTGTAAGGTTTTAGTTAAACTAACCAAGTTTATTTTAATTTAAATCTTTTCTATCTCCTCTCTGCTTCAACTTCCTGTCAGAAGAAGCGCGCGTTTTTAGCTTATGCTAATTTTTGAAGTTCAGCCATGCACTATTTAAGCAGAGGTAGAAACCTCTCGGTGTGTGAGAGCTTTGCCTCAGATCACGGTCACGCTGCTCAACGTTCGCCTGACCAGCTAGCAGTTTAAATTTATAAGCCATAGTGCTTACTACGTGATTGCTTTGTAAAATAAATTAAAGTGCGGTAGTATTTAGTA
>KK120148.1:0-23915 GCA_000611955.2 Stegodyphus mimosarum | reverse complement strand
CAGTTTAAATTTATAAGCCATAGTGCTTACTACGTGATTGCTTTGTAAAATAAATTAAAGTGCGGTAGTATTTAGTATACCTTGCTACGCACCCTTTTCGGTAGAGGCCAACTTCCGCGAATTGCTCTGCGAAGCAAAGTTTAATTTAAGTTATATTTTAATTTATTTAAATTTATTTGATTGTTAAGTTCGACCAAAGTTTGGTCTGTTACGTTCTGTATCTATCCCGAATTGGGAGGTTTGTATTTAATAGTGAGTGAATAAAAGAGGATTTCAAATCCCTTCACGTGCAGTTATTCTCCAGCCCAGCAGTTACATCAGAACATAGCGTACCTTCCGCTCCCTGTTCCAGTTCAGGACTTAGAACGTAAGGATAAGAACCCCTTTACAGAATTTACCATGTTCTCAAAGAATACACACAGAACGCTAAGTCCTGACAAGTTCACTAACTTCCTCGACATTTAAATTACCAGAATCAAAGTGAGGAACTCCACCAGGTGTTAAACGAAAATTTTCGTATTACAAGTTTTATTTGCCTTATTCCTCAACCCATAATATATACGTTATGAAATGTCTATTTCTTTAGCTACCCCTGTCTTAACAAAATTTAACTGAAATCGACACATTATCAAACAGAGGATAAAATAGAAAACTAGTTTAAAGCTTTTATTGGTAAACAAGATGTTTTAAGTTAAACAAAGTAAAATATATAACTATACGAACTGAAACTGGCTCAAGCTTCCCAGATTACAAATCATGCACTAAATTTATTGGTAAAGGCAAAAACTGTATGGAGTCTACAACGCTTAAAGATAACTCGCTTTGAAGGAACGTTTAGCTAACTCGCATTTAAATTAATTTGGAAAAGTATAATATTGAATTATTTGTGCCAAATATTAACTCCAACATTGAATTATTTGTGTTCTGGCAAAGCACACTAATTTAATCTGCCTGTTGGGATGAATGCCTTCGTGGAGAACTTTTTAAAGGATCCTGGCTTGTATTCACGTCACAGATCGAAAACTCCACCGCAGTGCCATGCAGCCAGCCTATTCGTCGAGATATGAGCCGAAGTGGAAATAGCAGTATTCAACGGCTTTACCACTGGATCACTGGTAGGCTTTATTTCTTTCTTTTCGCCATCGGAAAAACAGCTGTCCCGCCGGATTATATGCTCCTGAGAAAAGTTTCATCTCCCTTTCTCTTCATTTCGGCGAGCATTAGTAACAGATTCCTGTTCCTAATTTTTTAAGCCAAAAATGACGCAACTGATATTTCAACTGTTTTATAGTAGTAGTTAACAGGAACACACATAAAGTGCTGAGTTACAATTTGAAATAATGCCTACTCTTTCTAAGGTAACTTGCTTTTTCTGAATAGAGTGACGTGTTTCAGGACAGGTCAGCTAAAATAGTAGTTATTCAGTTGAAATTAAAATAAAATCTTATGGCATAAACTGGATATAATTTGCATGCATTTGCTTCCAATTTCGTTCTCCCAAAAGCAGTTTCATGAACAATAATTGTATCCACTCCATATATTATTATTCTTCATCCCCAACTTTTCAAAAATGTTAGTTTTATTATTTTCTTACTTTAAGTAACTAATAATATTAAAATTTAATATTTTCTGAAAATTATAACGCAATATAGGAAATATATATTGTCTAGCAGACTGTAAAAGAACTGAGTAGTTCAGTATTGATATAATTAGTGATATACATTTGACAACCAGAAAAGGGAAAAGGAAATAAATTTGATATAAGCCGAGAAAGAATATTGCAATTTGCAGAAATAAATTACACGTCGTTGCAATCTTCAATAGAAATGAAAATATGTTTGTATATAAGGAATTTCATGTTTTCAGTAGCAGAGTAGCAAGTGTACCTATGATAGCTATTTAGCTCTTTCTTTGAAAAATATAAGATGATTCTTATGCGTCTTATATTTTATTTGCTGGGTTAAATTCAATTGCGAAATGATAAGCTGAATGATAGGATACTAGCGATTTATTTCAGAATTTTGCAATAATTATTGCTTATCAGAGTTTATAAATCTTATTTTAAATTAATGTCAAAGCATTATTTAAGCCTGTGTCATAAACCTAGCACTCATTGAATGAAAAACCAGAATTATATGCATTCCGCTGCAGGGTAGGTAAATTACTACGCTGTTTATTCTGTTTGATTTTTCCGCATAAATGAGGGGAAGAAAAAACAAGTACTTTTGTACAGATTTGATAAATCTGAAATTCTTTAGATAGCAAACACTAATTGATTAATTTATTAGTTTAATTAATTCAGTGAGAATGATTTAAATTAGATATCCTACGCATCTATTAATGCCTAAAGTCAGAAAGACGAAGCGAACAATTATAATTGTGTTTTAAAATTTCTCTTTCGTGAGTTTCGCATAGCAATTTGGCAAGAAGTTTTAGTGATGCAATGTTAACGTGCTCCCTCGTAGACTGAGAGGTCTAAGCTTAGACTGGTGGTCCAAAAAAAAAACATGAAGAATTTTCATACTGATATTATTTAACAGAATCGTGCAACATGAACTGTGTGCATTTTCAAAAAGATAAAACTTCCAAATTTTTACAGAAATAAAATAAAATTTCATTTATCCATATTTGCATTGGGAAGAATTCGTTACTAATTAGAAAACTTCTTTTGGGAGCAAATACGTTCTGTGATTTATTTTAACATCAGAGGACATAAATATCGCTTTATTGAAGTAGACAAAATGGTTTTCCCAGCACTTTTAAATTGCGACTAAGTGCCCTCGGGAGCGTTTCTCACATCGAAAATATTTCCTCCTGGGAAACATTGAGATTTCCATTTTCCATTTCTTGAACGGCCACTTTTCGGGTATAATACATTTTTTTCTGAGCTTGTTAAAGAGAAGCAAATTCGTAGCAGAGAGAGCCAATGAGAAATGAAGCATGAATGAAAGTACCCACGGGACAAGCCCTGTCCCCCTTAATGTCACATCCATCTGAGTCTCGAGCATCTGCTTAACTCAAGCAAATTTAAAAGCAGGCAATTTATGGTTGTTTCACATCGACAGATGCTAATAATGCCTCTTGCCAAGCTATAAACGGGCACTAAAGCATTCTCCCACTTAGCTTAACATGAGCGTCTTTAATAAAAATCCCGCCGGCGACGATAGAAGAAAAGTGCTTAGGAAACATCGAAAATCGATGGTCTTTTCTAGCTTCTTACTGTTTTTGGTGTTATTCTTAAGCCACTGATGCGTAATATTCCGCTCCCAATTTACAACCCATGAACCGCAAATGGGCAGACTATTCCCATTGTAGGTCTCGCAATTGGGTCGTCTAAAGTAACAAATATGAACAACTGTAAAAATAGATCATGCGTTGATTCCTAATACCAAGGGTTTTGTGTTATACCAATTACGTGAATCGTTTCTGTGGAAAGGGTTTTGCTACTAACTTAACAAGACAAAAGAATTCCTCAGGGAACCATTTGTAGCACAAGAATTCGTAGATTTGTAATGTTTGTAAAGCACTGTTATAAATTCTGGAGAGTTTATTTCAAACGTTTCGAGAATTATCATGTCGAAAAATTAAATAACGGAATAGACAACAAAGGTATAATTATTAAAATCAGAAATTAAATGGCATAATTTAATTTAAGATAGTTATACAGGAATGAGAAAAAGCTCAGTTGTTGAAAACTAGACAGACCACGTACATTAACTTCGAGATAATCCTAATGTGTTTTGAATCTAAGAAATCCAAATACATTACTTAATTTTTAACGTCATGCAAAGTTAAAAATCTATTGCCAAGAAGATGTGAAGGCAAGTCATTTATTTGTCTCACAAGTACCCAGCTCAGCTGGACTATTATTTCATGTTCTTTTTATTCAGTTCGTAAAATATTAGAAACGAAGAAATATAGTGCTGCTATTGCTGGAGCAATCAATTTCACATTAAGTATCAAGTGTTCAGAAATATCAAAAGTTCTTTGTGCTAAATATTTAAAGCCATGCTAGAATAGAAAAATCAGGAAATTCTTCCAGTCAATGTTATGCTTGCCAGCATTTCCCAGCGTTATAAGATTTCCCTAGTTCAGTAATAGGCCCACGAGGAGGCGCGAGGTAAAATCACTGAGCAGCAATAGCTTCGACCTAAATTTCATTCCAGGAAAACGGGTGGCTGCATGGACGTTTTTGGGACTTACCCCATGTGTAACGCGTATACGAGGCAGTTTCGCTTAGAAGGTCCTCCATGAAGGCATCCATCCCCTTACGCAAGCATCCCTAGCGTGCTTTTCAAACTGTTTCAACCAACTAAATCAAAACCCATTTCATTATCATTTTGAATGTTTACCACATATTTGACATTTTGCAAGGGATGTCTATATTAAGATGGAAATACGACAAATTATAAATTAGTCATTACTGAGACTTGTCTGTGTTACAAAAGACGATTCTAATCATGTCTAGCAGAACCATATTATCTTGCATTAACTCTTTGTAATCCTAACAGTACTCGAGTGGTTAAGATCGCTAAACGCTGATAATTCGCTTCGCGTTTACAGCCCTTGTCAGCGGATATGCCCTACATGACTCGGTCGCACAAATAACGTTAATACGATTGTCGAATTCTTTCCATCTTTATCCCGCGTTTCTTTTTTTAAACTCTCAGTAGCACAAAAGTGCAGCTTTTGAGATCATGTAGAAGACGAAAGCAGGATTCTTAACATATCTTCCAAACTTCACAGTCATAAGACGTAATTCCTGTGACTTAAGAAATCCAGTTAATAAACACAGATCATTATACATTTACAGCTATATAAAGGAATCATGCTATTGATGATGCCACCAAAACCTTATGGCGAGTAGAGGATTAATATCTTACAACAAAAGGCTAACCAGTGACTAAGGGGATAAGACAGCTAAAGGCTAATAGTTCGATCCAGATTCGAATCCTGGCTACGGTCCTGACTGCAGGAGCTTCTCAGAGTTTTTGTCTATGTGTAACGTGAATAGTAATTAGTTTTCCTTTTTAATAAGTTTCTTTAAAAAAATTAAATGCGAAAATACCGGAAGAATATCCACAGAAAGTGAACTTTAATTTGCTCCTTCCCGAGTTAATTTTTAAGACTGGAGAAGGAAACGAATGATGAAATTCAAGATGCAAAACCAAAAGATTATTCTATTACCATATTGAAAAAATTCTCTAAATCAAAAGCAGCTGGTAAAAAATGAAGTATTAGAGAGCAGAAATTTTCAAGTTAAAAATCTTTTCAATTATGCAGATCTTGCGAGATTTGCCATCTATCAAAGGAGAACTCTTTGACATCAAGGAATTTGGCACTGAATAAAGTTAACAACTCAAATCATGAAAATTTCAGCACATAAAAGAATTTCTGCTATGCAGTTGCTGTTTTCTCAAAAACCTTTTTTTCGCGGAAGTACAATAGCAGTATTGCTTTCTTTTCATAGCATTTGAAACTAGATTTTCTATTGAATTTAATAGGTATTAAAGATCGTACGGTTAATAGGTGCCGAATTGTGATCATCTGAAATAAAACTAACGACGTTGAATTTCTTTCCATTATTTGGATAACATATCAGCTTTTGCAAGCACATAAAGTTATAATTTTCATATTTCATTAAATGCATATTGTATATGCCTGAGCAAATAATTAAATCTATCAGGGTGTACTAATTTTACCTTTTCGATGATATGGCCCAATCCCAAAGATCACAGTATCCTGATGCTATTGCTGATGCTAGTTTTATTTTATTGAATATGATGCTGGCAATAGCTCGTTACATATGTGCTGAGAATACTAAATACATTTTACCTATATTTTTATCTGAGCACATAACATACCTTATCATTAAAGACGTTGTATACAGTGAAAGACTTTCTAGGGAAACTGCAAAGGCTTCATAGGTTAACCAGTTCAACAGCCGGAAGTTAAAAAAAGACGTTCAGTAAAAGGATGAATCTATTTAGAATTCGTAGAACTTTATTCTGCAAGCTATGCACAAACTATTTTCCAAAACTAGTGAAAGTTTAACGGATATATATCTGAAAAAACTACTTCTTTATTCATCTTGTATTAACAACTGATTCATGTGTGTATAACGGAAGTTCATGGCAACCGTACTGCTCGTAATCAAATCATAATATTGCAGATCTCAATTACAGAAAATGTTTATAAAACATAATTTCTTCCAGAAGGGAAGTTAAATTCTTGCTTTGCATGAATTTCAAATGAAGACATAATCTATTGGCAAAAAAATACAGTTTGTGTCACGAATTTTCTCCACTTTATTTATGACCAAATACACCAAGGAGTGTTTCTGCGTAGCTGTTTAATTGGCTTGTAAAATGCTTTGTTTAAAACTGAATATGATTACCGATATCTTAGACTAATTTCAATTTGATGCTGACAGAATCAATGACTACAATAAATTTAAACCACATGTAATCAATGGCAAGTGGATCAAAATGCAGTCAAGATCTCATATTATTTCGGTACCGTTTTAAGCACAGAGTGTCTTTCAGGTGTTTAATTCAGATTCAAATTCCAAGTGAAACAAGCCATAAACTAATCTAATTTTAACATATTAAACGTAAATTTAATTAAATAAATATGAAAATGAAGTTATTTCTAATCGACTACTGGGTAATTACTTTCAGTATTAGTTCTTTTCTTTTTTATATTCTGGTTGTTCCACAGATTTTTCTATTATAAATAGCATAACACGAGTAGCACAAGAAGCCACCACTATCGATATCAGAAACTTAAAACATTTTAAGAGATTTAAGGTTTCTTTCAATTTAGCTAACCGCTACTGATAACTCATCCTCATCTTACGAAGTTAAACTACAATCATGCCAAAACTAAAATAGAAATTTTGTAAAATATTTGAAACAAAAAGAAAAAGATCGATCGGAGCTAAATCTCCAGAAAGCAAAACATTTTCTGAATAAAAAAGTTAAATATGTAAAACAATTATCAGAAACAGCTTTCTACTTCTCGAATCTAATTACATAGCATATAATTTGTCATAGTAGTTACATAATATATAAATTAATTAGCAAAATTAACTAGAAACTTAAAAAAATTAAGTCATTTTAACTAATCTAAATAAGCGTATTTGCATTATTGTTCATCTCTAAGTTACGACAACGTTTTGTTATATTCTTAGTTAGTTTCACATTGTTTTGGGTCACTTTCATATTTTACAGAACGTCGAGACTTAATTCCTTTTCTAAAACTTTCAATATCTTTACACATGAGTAGGACACCTCTGCATCTCATTTATTATCTGTTATCTTATATGTCGTATACTTATCATTACATATGACTGAACATGCTGATTTAGTGTTAATGCAGTCCGACGATGAACTTCTTTGAGAAGGAAATGTTATGGAAAGAAATCGAAGAACTGCAGTGTAAACAAGTCTTTTCTTCCTTCTCTTTCACTTTCATTTGCTAGAAGTAATTCTTCGGATCTAAAGAGTCCTGAGCTTTATGTGAAAATTCCAGGGAAGTGCTATTAATCACCTTTCCTGAAAGCTTACGAAGGAATCCTTTCCAGAAATCTCCCAAATAAGTCGCTTTAATTATTCACAGCAGTGTTTCTATGAACTTCCCCAGAGGAAGCACTTCTAGCTGAAGATACATGTGCATGCATATCCAAAATTTGTGTTTGAAACAAGTTTGAGAAAAATAATAATAAATTTGTTTCTGCCGGTCGTGGGTCTCATTTAAACAAGCGATAGTTGTGAGGCTTACTAAGCTTTCCTTTAAGTGAATTTTGGAACTCAGAATTGGCGGACAAGTTAGTTTCAATAAACACGATTCTGCAAATGGTGATGGCCCACCTGCCGCAGAGCGGTAAAGTCCTTGAACGCTGGTAGTTCGGTCCGAGTTTCGAAACCCGCGAACGGGCTGATTGCGTAGGCGTTTTCGTGATTTTCCCCGTGTGTAACATGTTAATACGAGCCAGTTTCCCTTAGAAAATCCTCCTCGAATGCATCCTTCCCTTACGTGTAGTGCCTTAGGGTGGAACACGTAAATAATAATATATGTAAATGGTGATAATCTTTATTTAAACTTTAACTTTTCAGGAATTCATTTTGACAGATAAGCACAAAAAGGAACAGACATACGTAATATATTGTTTACTGTCATGATATGTTCTGTAAGTGGAAACAGTAAATTTTGCCCGTCCGATAACTTGGTCGCTGTTTATTGAATATGTCAAAGCACTCGACGGCTATCTGTATAAAGGAAAGGAGGAATTCATTGAAGATTTTCAATGGGAAAGTGCCTCATAGTCACATCCAGTATTCAGCAGACCTATACCCTTCGCCAATGGTGAGCATCGGAAGATGATATTAATAAGTCTATACTTTCTTTTAACCTTTAAATTATGCAAAATAAGAAGAAGACTTAACTAGCAAAATAATGCATTTTACATATGTAAGATGCGAAATCAAACTAAAATACTAGATAGAAATTCAGCAGAAAGTTAAATGAGATGTAACAAAACTCATATCTTTACATTAATTTGCGAAATTATAATCACATATAATTATTTCCTATTACTAATATAATTACATTCGGTGTAATTGTCAAATATATGATCGATATCAAATATTTATTTTGGCATTGAAACGAAATCATACAAATAATAAGTATATAATTTGTATAAGTGTAATATCAAAACTTTTCTATAATTAATTGTTTTACAACCAAACTAATCTCGTAATTATATTTAAAACGTATAAGTTGCATCCTACAAAACCATATTTCAAGAATTTTCTCCAACATATCTAGAACTATACACCAGTGTTCTAAGTTGAAGAACAATAAAGGATAATTTTAAAATTAAACTAAATTTTTGTTACAGCACAAACAAATATGTAGAAATTAAACACAAACGGCTTATAAGGGCATGCTGCTTTGTATAAAAGCATTTAATATGCTGTATGATATTCCGTTGTGTAAATAAACACTTAACATATGCTTTCTATGTTAGTAATTAAAGTGGCAGTTAATTCCTCTGGAATTAAATGCCGTTCTTCTAAGTGGGTGAATGTAAGGTTCTGGAGGCTCTGAAAAGGTATGTGGAGTACCGCCACTTGCGAATCTAGAACACACTGAATACGTTTAAGGTGGATTAAGGTAATTTAACAATGGGGCCAATCTATTCGAATGATATCCTGAATTTCAAACTATTCAGCCACTATAGCTTCTCCACGGGGTCGAACATTGTCATCAATGCACAAAATATCTGAGTCTATAGCATCTCGGGAGCTCAGAATCTTATCTTTACCCTTTGAGAAGATACAGAAATGTCTCAAAAGTATGGAACTCTGTGCAGTTGTCTCTCATGATGCCATTAAATAAGTAAACTCCATTATGTAAACAGCGACTTTCGAGAACATGAAATAGAAGATTCCGTGTTTCAGGCTCTCTCCACATGAAAGGGTAACCAGAATCCCTATTTAAATTGAATCTGAACTCATTCATGAACAATACTTTTGTCCAGTCATCTTTGACTGACCATTGATGATAAAGACAACATCATCATAAACACTGTCGTCTGAAATACGCACAGATGCAGAGGAAATGCGGAGGTTTTTCACATAAAGACCATGCTCACAAAGCCCTCGATAAGCAATAGGTCTGCTTATTCAAAACTCAATAGCTGCTGAAAAGCCCCAAGTCAAATCTCTAAAGACTGCAGAACGGTTCTTTCATGCTAGGAATGAAACATAAGGGTATTTAGATGCCGCATTTGCCCTAGATGGTTTTTCGAGCAATATATAGATCGACAGTTACAGACATAGATATTGTTCAAAAAATATTCAGCATTTTGGAGGGATCCAGATGCGTGGGAGTTTTCTAGAACTTAACGATGTCTCGATATCTGATCGCATTGTCTATAACGATGTCTCGACATTGTGACATCTGACCACTTACAAACTCAGAAAATATTCATTTAACCATGTTAGATTTACTTTTATGATTTGTCCGTGTTCATTTCATTTGCATATGCGGTATTCAAGTACCGTGCAGCAGTATATTTTGTTTTTCAACAGAATAAAATTAGCATAAGTTATTCCACTCAGAAAGCATCTTGATTTCTTTTCGTACAGTTAGCATCATTTTTACTTTTATCCTTGAGTTAGTAATCAGATAGCAACCCTTCAGAATTTATCCTTTGATTTTGAGCACTAGTTTGGAATCAACGTTTCTGAGTAATATTGTGCTAAAAGTAACTTTTCTGTTATTTCGCTTGAATAGTTAGATTGCCAACTAATAACAGAAAGTTTGACTCAGACGCTCAAGGGCAAATTTATATCGCTCGCGTACAGGATTGAACTCATCCTCAGTCTCTCTTTCCATTACTTAAGCTACGAGTAACACGATGCTAACAGCAGTCTTTTTCGATTAATTACTTAAGCTTTTTCCAATAAAATGCTGTGCATAAGAATTAGTCCGTCAAATTGGTTCTGAAACAAGATATTTCAGGGATTCTTTTATGTTTGGCTCAGAGTTTCTTCGCCATTCCTCGAGTTGCTTTCAGTCAAAAGGTGGATAAAATTATATAATGACATTCCAGGATTAGATTCATAAACGTGAAGTGCAAATCAATTCTTCTGCAAAAAAATATATGTATGCTACACATAGCTATTTTAAACAGAAATCCTGCCAAAATAATGCACGCCTTTCACTTAAGTACACAATCAAATCTATTCTTCAATATAAATACTTTATGTCCTTTTTTTGAAGTGAAATTATTACGGAATAAAACCAGTTGACTCTCGAAATCTTGTGACGGGACGATTTAGTCCAGCAACACACTGAGAATCCGCTGAGTCAGAGGACTCGTAAAAGATCAATGAAATATGTTTCTTTTCATGCAAAAACAGCAAGTCAAGTGGTCGTCTTGTACTTTAACTAAATAGCGCTGTCTGAAGTTAAATAATCCGATTTAAGTTTCTTCATATGCTGTGTAATATGATAGATGCTTTACAATAAAAATCGAAATATAAAATTGAAAAGAAAAAGAGAATGAAGCTGCGTAGCACTCGTTTTTTTTAATTTAATAATGTTAGGTTATTCCGCTCTTTGAAACTCAAATGTTTAATAAGAAGCTACCGCATTTATATGCAAAACTTTGATTTTGTCTGACACATCTGAAAGTAATAAATAGGTGAATATGTATGGGTATCTTCGGTACTTCTTACAAAATGTGATAATAAGTAGATTAACTATTGTGTAGTAAAGAAATGGAAAATTGGAACCCTCTAAATTGTAATCATCAGATCTGTATCCATTCACGGTTGAATACATTTGATTTCTGAAGTTGCCTCCCTTGAAATTTAAATTAAATATTGATCTGAAATGCAATGAAACCTGCCTAAAACAAGGCAATAAAACCCATCCAAAACTGTTTAAAGTTTAGCTTTCGGTGCTTAAAAATTGGCTGAAATGAGAACGCTTACTTTATATGCAATTATTATTACTTTATAATTGTAACTACAGCGAAGGGACATCTTGTATTCATTCACATACGTGTATACACAAACATGTACATGTTTTTTAACACATTAATTTGAAGCAGAAAAAGAAAAAAATTATCTTAAAATTCAAATCATTAATTTTTTTTAATTCAAATTATTTATTTTTATTTTACATCTAATTTTTTTTAAATTTTCCTCTAAAAATTCATTTAGAATTTTGAAATTGGTAATTCATCCAGCTATAAAATCAGTAACGCGGCTCCACTGATAATTTTTTGGACTGCTGCTTGAAACATAAGGACATTTTGCACAAGGGTTATCAGCTTGTTTTAGTTTTCCTTATGTATTAATTATATTTAAATTAGTTTTCATTCACTTCCAGGATTAACATCTGGGTATGCACATTATGATAGTACCTATTCGAATACAAAGATTTATGAATTTTTATCTTTATATTCATTGACAGCTGACCATTGCCTAAAGATTAAAACTGATTGTTTGATCTATTATGTATATGGACATCTATAGGTACAGAATACAGAGCACTAGACTGTTAATCTCGGGGTAGTGGGTTCGAGCCCCACGTTGGACGCCTAGAAATATATCAAACTATTCTAAAAGTATGAAAGTATCAAGTATATATCAAACTATTCTAAAAGTTGCAAAATCAAACTATTCTAAAAGGTCTCTCTCGAGCATTTAACCGAAGTTTAACATCTGTCAGATCGTTTAAATAGATCACTGAGAGATTCATTAGTAACTAAATTACATTTAATTAGTAACAAAAGAAATTGTACAATAAAAGGAATAAAATTCAACATTGCGGCGTCACATAATCGCATACGCAGTCGAAGGGAGTATATTTTTACATAAACAAGAGAATGTAAACAAGAATTTAAAAATTTCAAAATTAAGATGATTAATTATTAAAGTAGGCAGTATGCTGCGAAATTAATTAAATAATGGAGAGATAATAATTACATCATTAATGATGACAAACTAGCTAACAAGAAGAATATAAACCAAAACAGAAACAAAAATAAAACAACATAATTCACGAAGGGCTACGAGGACTAGATTTTTGTTACACATACCTAAATGACATTCTAGTATTCTCAGAAAAAGAAACACTTCATAAACAACACATTTCCAAAGTTTTGCACAAACTAAACGGATATAGACATAAGTTAAATACTTCAAAATGTGTTATCGGAGTTCCTGAAATAGAATTCGTAGGCCATTTGATAACCAAGGATGGCACTAAACCTTTACCTGAATGGGTAAACGCAATCCCGAACTTCAAAAAACCAGAAACTGTTAAAGACTTAAGGAAGTTCTTAGGCTTGTTAAATTTTTACCGTAGGTATCTGCCACGTGCAAGCATATATTCAAGCACTGCTCAGCGAATATTTAAAAGGTTCGAAAAAGAAGGACAAACGAAAACTTCCTTCATCTGTGCAAACAAGTGAAGCTTTTGAAAATGCTAAACAGCAGTTAACAAATGCTACATTATTAGCACATCCTTCACCAAATGCATCTATCATCCTACAAGTCGATGCATCTGACTACCCTATTGGCGGATCTCTAAATCAAGTTATTAAACAAGGACTCGAACCTCTAGCATTTTTCCCTAGAAAGCTCACAACCACTGAGGCAAAATATAGTGTATATGATAGAGAATTATTATCAATATACTCATCCATTCGCAAATTTAGATACATGCTAGAAAGACACAAATTTGCAGTATTTACTGAGCACAAACCATTAATATTTACTTTCAAACAAAAACTTGAAAAATGCTCCCCGCGTCAAACTAGTCAACTACATTTTGTTTCTCAATTCACAGCTGATACATTAAAGTATTAAAGGAGTACATTAAAGGAGCTGATAATGATATAGCCGACACATTATCTCGCATTCATGAAATTAAAATCAATAGTTGCATTGATTATGAAGAAATTGCTCAAGCGCAATCAAGATATGATGAGTTAAAAGAAATACTTAACGCTAACAATTCTTTACAAATGAAAAAGGTTAAGCTCCCAAATTCGGAAATAGAAATGTATTGTGATATATCAACAAGTATAGCAAGACCTTATATTCCCAAGGCATTTCGAAAATTGTGCTTTAATTGCGTACATAATTTAGCTTATCCGAGCATTCGAACGACGTCAAAAATATTTCGTAGTCGGTATGTGTGGCCAAATATCAACAAAGATTTCACGAATTGGAGAAGACAGTGTATTTCGTGCCAGAAATCTGAAATACACAAACATACTTTCGCCCTTCACAATCATTTAGTGCAACTTCTACGCGATTTCATCATATTCATTTAGATCTCATCGGCCCACTCCCACCTTCCAGTGGATACACATATTGCCTAACAACTATCGATCTGTTTACTAGATGGACAGGAGCTATTCCCATCATTGATATTAAAACTACAACGGTAGCGGAGGCCTTCTACGCCAAATGGATCTGTTGTGTCGCGAATTCTGTGTCTCAAAATTTAAGTGTTTTTAATCATTTAAGTAATCAATTATTTAAGTATTTTATTTGTATTTGTATTCGATTTCTTAAATTTGAAATTTTGAAGAGCATACTGAATATACTATATATATTGTAAAGTGTGCATTTAAAATCTAGGCAATTATTTTTCTTCAATGGTCCAATTTTCTAACTAAGAAAGGGGAGCGTCTTTTAATGGAAGTAACATCTGTGGGAATAGTTTTAAGATGACAGTTGCAACTGAGGGCAGTATATCGTTGTTTCCCTTGTCTTTTGTTACGAAGCAGTAAAATGGATATAGTAATTGGCTCCTCGCAATTCACTTACACTTTACTTTGTGAATGTTGTCTTGCTTATAACTTCGGAAGAAAGGAAAGGTTGTAAATTGGATTTTGAAAGGTCAATTTTTTGTTGTTTCTCCTTACATTTTCTCTTATTAGCAAGGGGTGTCGAATTTTTAGTCTCAAGTTTTCGCAGCTGTTAGAGTCATTTCTACAGCTGGTCAACCGTCAACTGTAGACAATGACTTTATTTTGATTCGTTTGAGGGTGTGAATTTGTCTGGTTAAATTATACTGAAAAGTTCCGGATTGACAAGAATTTAATTTTACGTGTAACCTTTGGACCTATAATTGTGAGTGGGTGGAGAAATCGAGTTTTCCTCGGTTCTTGCAAGAGTTTAGAAGTCAGCTTTGAGTTGAGTTTTTTGAGTTGGGATACAGAGAAGAGAATTAGCAGAGAGAGCTTTTGGCCCTGTGGCCGAGCTTTACCCTTGCGGGTGGCTCGTGCTTGCGATGCTGCGGTGGCTTGCTCCGGAATTTATGAGACGGATTCGTGATTTTGAGGGTGAAGTTAGTTTAAAGGGACCGGAGGGGCGTTTGCTCTGCGGCCAAGCTTCACTCTTGCGAGTGGCTCTCTTGCGTTCTGCGGACGGACTCGGCTTTTAGCTGAAGAGATTTGCGTTGTTTAAGAGCCAAGCATTAACTCTAGGTTTAACTGGTTACTCCGGAGGTGTGAGGTGGTAATTCCTGGATTTTTGATGAGCGTTCTACAGAGTTTACGGGCGACTGAACATAAGAACTCAAGTTGTGGGTCGACAGAATGATTTTGTGTCAGAGCAGTCCTTGATTCATTTACTATAGTATATCCAGTTTTTATCAACCATGATCTCATCCCTCTTCACCTTATTTGGGCAATGTGGTAAATGATCCGGCGCGAACTTTCGTCGATTCATCTATTTCAGTATATCTTGAGATCGACTGTCTGATTTTCTACTTATCAGCAATTATGTCATACTTGTTCAGCTTACTGTAGGCTGAGTTCAAAGGACTTAATCTTCAATTAATTATGAAGTGCTTAGTTGTCTCCGATTTGCAGCATGGTTTGATGGACGCTTGTCGACCAACTGTGAGTTACTTAATATTTTTATTCGTAAGATTATAGTATTTTTAAGTAGTGTAATTTAAACTAATCTTGCTTAATTTGGGGAGAAAGAGAAAAATTTATTTGAAAATTAAAAAAAAGAAAAGTATTGTTTGTGCCTTCTTTAGAATTTAAATTATTGTCTGTAAAACATGTAATTCTTTAATTGAAATTCTTACATTAGCTTACGTGAGATCCATTTATAAGTAACTAAGTTTACGTATAGAATAATCATAATAATCATTTATTCTGTTAAAAATCATAATAATCATTTATTCTGTTAAATTCTAAATATGTTTTGATAAACGATTTAAAAGAAATAATGTGGAATATTTTTACTGCTGTATGTAAGGATAGTCTGCAGCTATCTTTAGGTTATCCAAGATATTAATAAATGAGTGGGATTTTATGTTATTACTTACATTTGTTTTTGTGTGTTACGTAGTTGGTTTGTTTAGTCACTTCATTTGCTTGAGCCGTAAGGCTTTTTTTTAAGAAACATGTAGATTTTATCGGGGTTATGGAAAAATGTTTATGCATTTTAGGGTACTCCCAACGCGCCCTTATTTTTAGCAAATATATACTAACCCCGTTTTATTGAATATTTGAATGCTTGTTTTAGGTGCCAGGATAGTTAAAACTAGTGCTTGATTTTTCGTAGTGGAACTTATTAATTGGTGTTTGAATATTTCTTCTCTGGTACTTATGAGGTTTTGATTTAATGAATATGAACTTATTATTCTTGAGTTAATTTTAGAAATGAATGAATTTTAGGAATGCTTTAGTTGAATAGTATTTTATTCTACCGAGTACCAGTGAAGATTTATCCCTTCTTGTGTTTTTAGTTTAAGATTTATTAAGATGAATTTGCTTTGCTTTGTGTCAGTTAAATGATTTAAGAAAAAGTTAATTTAGATATTATTTTGAGTCAGCTCAATCAGTCAGTTTCCTCCGCTTCTAACTAGAAGAATTATAGAAGTAGTTTATTTTATTTTTAGTTTGTTACGGCACAACAATGAGGTTGAGTATGCAGTTAAATTTAAAAATTAATAGAAAACTCGTAAATTAAACAATTCAACAGATCGCCCGCTTTGGGATGCCAGCTACTATTACAACCGATCAAGGACGTCAATTCGAGTCTTCTTTATTTAAGTCTCTAACTAAACTCCTAGACGTACAACGAATACGCACAACTGCTTATCATCTTCAAAGCAATGGCTTAATTGAGGAATTTCGTCATCCACTAAAAGTCGCATCAATGTGTCACGACACGCTAAAATGGACAGAAGTGCTACCTACTGTGCTAGCTGGTTTGAGAACAGCTCTCAAAGAAATCATCGGCTGCACACTCGCTGAACTTGTGTACAGAACTACCATTAAACTTCCGAGCGACTTTTTCGACACATCGAATGTTGCAACTGATCCTGTGGAATACGACAAACAACTTCGAAGTTGCATGCAGAAACTTAAACCAAAACCAACTGGATCACATATAGCAAAAGCAGTGTTTATTCACAAAGATTTAAAAGTGTGTTCACATGTGTTTGTGTGACGTGATACTGTACGATGGCCACTACAACCACCGTACGACGGTTCCTTTAAAATTCTCAAACGTGGTGAAAACGTATTCAAATTATCCATTCATGGAAAATTTATTTCGGTCTCAATTGACAGGGTGAAACCAGCATTTCTGTTGAATACCTGCATGGATACTCGGTCTCCTGATACTTCGAAACCTAATATTCGTCAAACCCGCTCCGGTAGACATGTGCATTTCGCTGATTTTTACGTATCATCACGATGATACTGGAGGGGAGTATGCGGCGGACCACACAAAGATAAGTAAATTGTGTGTGCGGTCCCTGCAATTTAGTGCTCCCAGCCTTTACGACGTGTCACACGACATGTTTTTGACATCGCAGAGACATAACTTCACAACTAGTGTCAGGAGATTTCAAGGTTCTGCACCGTGTCTGTCGTCAAAGCCTCTCGATTTCAGGAGGGTTGTCAAACCAGTGATCTAATTTTTCCTCTGATATCGTTCCAGATATAACGAATCAGAGGATGTAAAATGGTACTGTAAAATTAAGGAGGCGTGGCTAAGTCTGAAAATTTTCACTATCGGAATAACACGCTCCAGAACTCTCGACTAGAGAGACCTACAGTGTTCTTTATTTCTCAACTAGAGAGACCTTCGTAGCAGACGCCTCACACTACGAGGACTATAATTCATTTAAATATTTGTCTATGCTATCTATGAATTATATATATATATATGTGTGTAAAGAGCTTCTTTCATTTGTATTAAATGTGTTTCGAGTTTCAAATGCAGTAAAAGAATTACGTAACCTCTCAACATTAGCTAATAATTATAAGGAGTCAAATACACTACCTGCAGCTAATCAACTTAGGGTAACCTGACTGTCACTCCCACAGCAGTGACCACCAAAACATTCCCCCACAAGGATTAGTTATTCTAAACAGGATTTTCGCTTTCGTTTTTCCCGTTCCACTCAGTTTATTATTTAACTGATTCTTTTTTAAAAATTTCGGCTTATTTTCAGTCGAATCATATCTCAAATTAATTTTATTAACATGATAAAATTTAGGCTTATTGCCTTCAGTTTTTTAATATAATTTTTCCCCGTATTTCCTCATTTTGGAAACATTTTATTTTCGCAAAAATTATCTCAAAAGACTCTTATTTGCTTTACTTTTAGGTAAATCACCTACTAAAACAACCTAATTTCGTTTCATAAAATCTTTACTTTAAAATTTAATAACTTTTTGTTTTGCAGCAATTATTTAGCAGCTTCTGCTCTCTCTTTGATTAATAATATTAATTTTACCAAGCTGCCTTTTTTAATTTGCATAATCGTTTTTCTGGTTTCTAATTTCGAGGATTCTACTTTCGTAATTTTTAATTTTTGTATAGAATAATTTGTTGAGGGTCACGTCAAAGCAGATTATATCTTGATGATAAATTAAAAAAGATTTTCAACTTAAGTTTTATTAGCCTTCCTTAATAACGTTATGTAAGCAATTTTAATTTCTTTGCATTGTTGTTTTAAATTACTTTAAATTTGTTTATTTTCTTCACTCACATTTTGATTTTTTTCTTGAATTTTTTTGATAATCATCCTGATATTATTCAAAAAAGTGGCTCTGCTCAACATTTATCAGTTTTAAAGTTGCTTTAACTCAAAATTAACTATTATTCAAAATAACCAGATAAATTCTCACAAAATCATTAGGTATTTTCTTATGTTAGGTACTGGAAAATAAATAACTGTAAATATAATCCGTTCGTGTATTCCTACACATATGCGTATACATAAGAATAAAAAGTGCTGAGGGAGAAGGAATATTCAGAAATTGTGATGAGAAATTTAAGGGCAGCAGGTTATGTTATTTGAATTACTTTAAAGCTTACAGGGCTCTTAAGGGAAAGTAGGCTTTTGTGGAGAACTTTTTAAGTTAAACTGACCCGTATTCATGTTACGCATGGGCAAAATCACGAAACTTTCCATGCAACCGGTCGGCTCGCCGGGATTTGAACCCGAGTCTAACCTCTAGTGTTCAGCGATCTTGCCGTTCAACTGCTGATAATCCTTAAGGGCAATATGACTTATTTAATAAAAAAGGACATAAAATTTCTTCCATTTTATTTTTGTTTCCGTGTTGCTTTATGATTTTAAAGCAAAGAGTTATCTATATTTATCGCTTTTAATTCTGTGTAACGTAAATATGGGCCAGTTTCTCTCAGAAATACTTCCATATAAGCATGTTAGAGAGCTAATGCTCTTCTATAGCTAAATTATCCATTCCAAGCTTAAAAAAAAAGTTAATATAATTTGTTTATATAAATTAGCTTCCAGAACCTTACATGACCTAATAGAGCATCGCATTTTACTAATGCAGTTAATTATTCTCTCACTTAATTTCAGTAATAAACGCATTACGAATGCTAGCAGTTAATTAAAAGCTTTAATTCAACAGTGTTGGCCTGATGTTAGATCTGGATATAACCGTTGACAAAATGTTTGTGCCTGACAAGAAATAAAGGCTAAGAAAACAGACTTGTCATTCCAGTAGTGTTTAATCATACTTGAACGAGATTAACAAATCTGTATTACTCTTCTGTGTTTGCAGTAGCGCCTAACTGGAAAAATTATTCGATTGGAAAAGTTGTTAAACAAATCTAATTAAGGAATGCCACTGTGTGTGTTATTTTACCTTCCGTTACGGTAGGCAGACAAGCATTATTTTTGTGTTTATATATTTGAATTAATACCGAGTTATATGAAAGATAACCTTGGAGAGGAAATTAAATCTTTCGTAATATTAGCCTTAGTTCATCAATTACTAAGTTATTTCCTTTCATTTAAAGCTTTCAAAATATTTCCTTTAATTAATTAGTTAATTAAACATTATATTCCTGAGCAATAATTAGTTTATTCCGACCTAGGTAAAAGAAACAGTAAGAAGCTAAGACGAAAGTCCTGAATTTATTCACAGCTCTGGTGTTTAATTTCTATTCTAATAATTTATAAAGCCGAGGAATCAAATTTTTCTGTTTCAGATATTAACCATATGATAAGCCTCCTAGAATTCATCCACTTTGTTACTCTTAAGGGGATGAGATAGCTTTAAATTGGGAAAATATGATTCTTATTAATTAACTGGTTCATTA
Source organism: Stegodyphus mimosarum (assembly GCA_000611955.2). Lineage (NCBI taxonomy): Eukaryota > Metazoa > Arthropoda > Arachnida > Araneae > Eresidae > Stegodyphus > Stegodyphus mimosarum. The sequence continues at coordinate 3,768 of KK120148.1, read as the reverse complement.
ATGGTGAAATTTCATGTTTTTTTTTTTGTATCTTTGATACTGTATTATGTGCATTTTCTTTATATTCTACATATTAAAACATCTTAAGTAAAATTATTTAAATACCTTCTTCGTCATCAGTGTAAAATTCAATCATGTACTTCGTGTAGCACTGCAGGTAAACAAATATTTATGTTTTAACTAATGTTTTTTCAAAAATGAAAAATAAGACATAAGTTAATGAACTTATAGAAATAGATTTAAAAGAAACTGTTTTTACTTCCTTTTTCAAAGTAAAGAAAAGTACTGTTGTAGCATTCATTATTTTAATTAACCAAATTATTTTTAGTTTGAACTTTCCTATCGAATTCTCAAAGTTTCAGTTGCTGCCCGAATTTAGCGCGAGTGAGATATTTATGCAAATCGCATATATCTGTTAGCAGTTAAAAGGCAGGAGTTAACGAGGGGAAAAACAGTGCCTTGGATTTATCGCCGTAAGGCTGTGCGCGCCAAGATTTCCTCTGTCTACTGAAAGTTCGCCTTTATAGGCATTTGCAATTACTAGTGTTTGCTAGTGAAATTCGCATTGTTGCATTTCACTAAGAGTAAGCTTCCCTCGCCGTCCTACTTAGAATTAAGTTAGGGAATTGAATTTGTTAACACACTTTATTTTCATATTATTTTAGTTCAGCCCAAGTAGTGGCTTACTCTCAATTTGAAGAGTTGTAATTATTTGAATTAAAGGGTCACTTTTAAACCCTCCTTCTGACTTTGTAGTTCTTCAACACTAAAGGACATAGCCTAGATTTGCTCACTGTCCTCCACATAGGGTTTCACAGCTTATGCTCACGAAGAAAGTCAAGAGATTGAAGGAGAAACCTTATACTGGCGCCCGAACAGCTAAAATGATGGAAGGAAGTTGGAATATGCCTAGTACATCCCAAAATCCAGCTGCAATGCCTGATGGATTTGGATTCATAGTGGAAACCATCAGAGCAGCCATGAAGCCGGCAGTAGTTTTTGATGCCAGAGGACCTGTGAACACATTCCTGGAAAAGTTAGAAGCGCATTTTTTGCTGTATCCAGTTCCGGAACATCAGAAGGTCATATTAGCGACAGGAGCATTGAGGGGCCAAGCATCGAACTGGTATAAGTGCATCGGAAAATGTCTGCTGGGAGAACCAGGAACGCCGACTTACACGTACGAAAATTTCAAACTAGCAATTTTGAGAGCGTTTTCAAGACTGTGCGAAACTCGAAAATGAGTTGTTTAATAAGTACCAACAGCGGATGGACGAATTATCGGAATTTATTTTGAGAAAAATACAAGACTTTAAATTATTGTATGGCACGAGGCCGGACCCGGAGATTATCCAGATAATCCTGCCCAGATTGTTACCATCTATACAAGATATCATGGAGCTAAGAAATCCCGTGACGCTGGACAAGTTGTTTGAACTCGCCGTGTAATTCGAGAGCCGGCGAGCGGCCAAAATCAACGGGGGCAACCGTATGAACAGCGGCCGCAGGGGAACCAGAATGCCGAAGGAAGAAACAGACGATGGCCGAGAACTACTGGTACCAGTCAAAATGCGAGCAGTCAACCGCGCCAAGTACAGCGCCAACAAAATAATCCCAACTACGGAAGAAAATCATTCTCCCCAGACAGAAGCCGGCAACAGAAGAAAACACCCGCAAAGCATTTAAACTACTAAGGAATATTGCGGGGAAGGGGGTGCAATGTTCCGAGGAGAAGAAAAATCCCTCTGAAGTACAGCTAAATACGGTCATGGTGAGAAACATTGAATTACCGAGACTGCAGTTACTAATTAACAACGTACCCGCTACAGCTCTGTTGGATACCGGCGCTCAAGGAAGCTGTTTGGCAGAAGAGTTTTTTAAGAAGCACTTTCGTAGATATCGTCTGCATAGCGTGGAAGGAATGAAGGTGGTAGCAGCCCAAGGAAAAACGTGTCAATGCATGGGAAAAATCGAGCTGTACATCAAAATCGGCGAAGAACAAAAAAAAATTATGTTTCTTGTAGTGAAGAACCTCCAAGCATCGGTTATTTTAGGAACAGATTTCTTTTCAGCTGTGGATGCGAAAATCGATTTTGAAAACTCCACCTTGCAAGTAACCATGGACCCAGTTAAAAAGAAATCAACACCTCCCCCTGAAGTGGATTTAAGCCATCTAACGCCCGAAGAACAGGACAAGTTTCGGGAATTGGTAAGTTATTTTGCTGATTTATTTGATGATATTCCTGGATTCACGCAGATCGTAGCACACGAAATTAAATTAACTACGGATGAACCTATACGTCAGCGTCCTTACAAGTACGATAAAGTTAAGGAGGAAATAATAAAATACCATATTGATGAAATGTTAAGAAACAAAATAATAACTCCTATTTCTAGTGCATATGCGAGTCCGGTGGTTTTATGTAAGAAAAATAATGATTTGCCGTTAACTGATCCATTAAGGTACAGGTTCGCTATTGACTACAGAAAGCTTAATAGTATAACAAAATTTCCAACTTACCCACTTCCGGTAATTGATGAAATTCTAAGAAGTATTAAATCAACAAAATACATAACCACCCTAGATTTGACATCAGGATATTTTCAGATAAGCATAAAGCCGGAAGATGTTCACAAAACAGCATTCATAACAAAATACGGTACATATGGCTTTTTGCGTATGCCTTTTGGATTGTCGGGAGCCCCGGCCACGTTTCAGAGGTGCATGGACAAAATTTTAAGGCCGGTAATAGGAAAAAGTACATTTATTTATCTTGACGATATAATTGTTACTTCAGAGTCGCTGGAAGAACATATTAAAGACCTTCGAGAAGTCTTTACTCTTTTGAAAGATGCAGGACTTAAAGTGAACATTAAGAAATGTAAATTCGCGGCAAAAGAACTCAAATATTTAGGGTACAAAATTTCTCAAAGGGGGATTGAAACAGATAAATCTAAAGTTATAGCAGTGAAAAATTACCCAATTCCGAATACAGCCGAAAAGCTAGCGACTTTCTTGGGTATGTGCTCATATTATAGAATTTTTATTAAAAATTTTGCAGAAATTGCTGAACCATTGTTAAAGTTGAGAAGGAAAAGAGTTCGTTTTGCGTGGTCTTCAGAAGCAAACGCCGCGTTTGAGAAGTTAAAAGAATCTTTAATTAATGCACCGATTCTAAAGTTCCCGAAGAAAGACAAGGGTCTAGAAATTTATGCAGACGCATCAAATTACGCAATCGGTGCGGTGTTAACACAGAATAGAAAAGCGATTGCCTTTTTTAGTCGTACATTGAATGATACGCAAAGAAATTATTCGGCAACGGAGCGTGAAACTTTAGCAGTGCTCGCAGCTGTTCAAAAATTTTGTGTATATTTTGGGAGTTCTCCCGTAACAGTATATTCAGATCACGTGGCAGTTACCAGATTATTTTCAGGAAAGAATCTTTCGCCACGCTTAATTCGGTGGACCTTAAAGTTGCAAGAATTTAATCTCATTATCAACCACACACCGGGAAAAGACAATGTAGTGGCCGACGCATTATCCAGAATAAAGTTAGACGAGAACGGCGAGAAAATAAAAATTGCGATGCTTCAGGCAAAGGTCATTGACTCTCGAGAGACTGTAATAGAAGAAATTGCTAGGGATCCCGAATTCAGAAACATTTATAATTATTTAAAAGATCCAGATAACTTCCAGCATATAGCCATTAATGCAATACGAAGCAGAGCATAGAACTATGAAATCATTGATGGTCTCTTATTTTATAC